>JAPDSC010012266.1:455364-476437 GCA_026290005.1 Latrodectus geometricus | reverse complement strand
AAATTGAATTAAAATAAATGTGAGATTAATGTTAGAAATAATATTAAAACATAAGCAGTATTCATAGTTCGCTAAGTAAAATATAGATAAATAGAAGCTCCTTTGTGGGGTTTATGCTTGAAATATTATGAAAAAGAATTTTGAATTCATATTTAAAGTTTATATAAGTTCAGTGATTTTATCCCGATAGTCTACAGGACTTTGAAAATGGTAATCAGTATATTAAGTGTTAATAAGTCTAAAAGGTTTCATTATATTTATAATCAGTGGAGTAACTTTAATATTCTGACTGAACTTTTAAAATGATTTCATCTCAATTAAAGCTTTATAATGACTTTTCGTAAATTTATTGACATCAACTAATATATTTATAGGGTCAACTTCCTGTCTTCAACACAATATAGCAAATTATAATTCTAGATTGTTGTTCACTTTCGTAACACAAATATAATTCCTTTCATGCACTTGAGATTTCAGTTTTGATACACATAAAGATCAATCCTCAAATAGTCAAATTATATTCATGTATTTTAATATTCATCCACGGTAGCTGTGGTAATGGTTACCTAATGTGCTTATTAATATTCACTTGATACGGTCAATATTTATCTTTGTAAGAAACTCTATTATTATTAAAACAATACAAAAGCTAATAAATGTAAGATGGTAGATAATCTTGTATACATTGTTGAATGTTGTTTTATACTTTTCATTTATTTATTTATTTTTTTTTTCATGTTTTAGAAATTCATTTTTATAAAAAAAAAAAATACAAAATGTGATATGGTATTTGACGAGAGACAGAGCAGTGGTAAAATAAGATTAGATGACAAGGGTCATTAAATGAAGGGTAAATAGTCTTGACTGTACCCAAAACCATCTATAATTGCTCAAATTTTGATATCAGGTCAATATTTTGATATCAGACAAATGCAAATGTTACGGACTGCATTGTGTGAAAATGTTGAAAAGGATGTACAAATAACTATTGCTTTCATTTTAAATTCTCTTTGCAAAAAGATAAACAAAATTTTTAATAGTCCCTTTCTGAATTTCCTTACTCCATTAATGATCTAATAATCTATTATAAAGAAAACTATATAATATTTACTGTGATTTAAAGCTCATCAGTAACTGCAAGTAATAATTTAAAACAAAGTAATTTTTCCAATTTGTGAACTGTGATTTAGTGCTAGGACATAAAATAATATGTTGAGTCATACAAATATTTTCCATAAGCTTGGAGATTATAATTACTTTTTTTAAAGTTTAAAATCACTAAAAGGTATATAGTCAGGATAGGATGTCCTATGCTCAATCCCCGTAACTACTGAATGATGGTAAGTATTTCAGTACCATTTAGTAAACATCCTAAGGGGCTAAGATTTTTGTAAGATCTCTTATTGGCTACCTTGTAAATTGTCTTCCAGGAGGACTTATTCATTGATATAAGGCCATATCTACTTGTCAAAAGAGAGGAAAATTCCCATGCATCCACCCAGACAGATGTGTATGCAAAAAAAAGTGCAACAACCTTCTCCTTTTATTCAACAAAGGCTGGAATCGAATCCAGTCTCTTTTGCTCAGAAGAGCACTATCCATTGGTGAGTGATCTTGGGTTTGAAATGAGTGTTACATTCCTGTTTTTTTTTTTTTTTTTCATACACGTCTAATGGGGTCGTTCCTGGGTTTCCTAAATTGTAAAATGATAATACGGTCCATTGTAATAAAAATTCCAATCAGAAAGCTGTAAGAGGCAAGTGTTCAAATGCTTTACACCAATCTTCAGCTGTTAAGCCATTTGCTACTTTGTGACAGTATATATTATGTATTCAGGATTCAAGTCTGTAACCATAGGAAAGAAAGATTTGATTAATAATTTTTAAATATAGAAAATACATAAAATCTTACAGTTAATTTCACAATCACTTAATTTATATATATAAACTATTATTGCTAATCTTATAGAGAAAGTTCTGAGTTTCTTTTGTTCTTTTGAAACGAAAACCAAAACCAGTCAAGTATTTTCGAGCTGTGTGTGTGGGGGGGGCAGAATAAATTATAATGATTAATGTTTATTGATACCAAACTACTTCCACCCACACATTCAATTCACTTATCTGAGGAATTTTACACAATCTTTGAGGTAAAAATCTTTTTTTTTTTTTTTTTTTTTTTTTTAAACTAAATTCGATGCCATACTTTACAAACTCTTCGATCACTCACCTTTCAATTCCTTAAATAAAATTACTGAAAATAAAAAAAACTGACCTTTATCTAGTATTTTGAATTGAAGCAGATATTAGGAATTTATCAAACGAGAATCCTATCCGAATTCAGTTCACTAACAGGTTTTTTTTAAATATTCGGATTTTGAATACCACAGAGTTTAATTTTAAAAAAAATAAGAATCAAAAGAAATTGAAATCTATATTATCGTAATTACATTTACAAATTAATAAGAAATTCAATTTATTTCATTCTGATAAAAAATGATTCTGAGTATTTTTTAATATTACGATGTGATTATTTTTGCCAACTCCAGAAAAATTCAACAGTTAGCTTGAAATATTTTAAGGAAGCATCAAAACCTATTATTAACAATAAAGCAGGTTTGTATTGAAACATTATTGTATTCAAGCAAAAAAAACATTATTTGAACATTGGAATACTGGTTCTTTGTTGTGATTCGCAGGTTTCAAGAATCCTAAATTCTATCTTTAACAATTTATTAAACCAGTTTCTCCGTAATAGGGTAGCAAGTAATCTCTGATATTTTTCTATGTGTGAATCAATAGGCAGAAAATAAGTCTTATTCAAAAACATCACGTTCCTTGCCCTTCTTAAAGAATATCAAAATAAATACGTAAAAAACATTTAATATCCTTTTCGAATTGGGAGGCATTTCTAGGAATTTTCCTTAATATCCTAAAAAAGATGAGTATAACGAGTGATAAGAAGGTTAAAGCTTCAATAAACTTGTGGAATTACAAAAATTGATTGGATGATTTCTTTATTACAAATATCTCCATTTGACAACCTATTAATTCATTTCGGTTATCAAAACGGATAAAGCCCTTTATTTATCATTTCCTCCTACTTATTTCCTTTTTTCCTAAGAAGAGATTTATCTTTATTTTTTTTTCTTTTCCAAAAATCACCAAATGAAAAGATTATTTGGAGGGTTTTTTTCCTTTGCTAATCCAAGGGCATCGACATTCATTTTGTCAAAATTAAAACTATCAATACAGTAAAGTTTCTAAAATTTTTATAAACTCCTCTTTATAAAATGAATAGGATAATTTAATAAGAAGAAAAATAATCTCGAAATAGTTTTGTTTACTTTTAAAATGAATCATTACCCATACACAAATGTGTTCCACACATACAAATACTAAAATTTAAATCAACTTATATACTTTTTGGCTAATATAATTTAGCAAAAAATAAGTCTTACAATTGATTATGTTTTAATTTCGATAGCTTAATCTTTTCAAATCTTTTGTATTTTTAATAAAATTTTATTCTGAATTTAAAACCTATAAATTTGTTTATTTTCTGTAAGTTTAGCTACTTAAACTGAAAATTATTTCTAGCTACAATTAGCAAAACTATACTAAATAGCAAAACAGTCCGATGTTCTGATGTATAACAAATTAATTGGTGTAAATACCAAGTTAAATTTTCAATCATTTCCTTGTAAGACTTTGGAAAACTTTTTTGCCTTAATTACCCTATTTTGAATATATATCCTATTTTATTATATATATATAAGATGTAGTATTTCAGTTTTTCGTATGTTGTCTGTTGAGCAGGTGCTAAATGGAGTTTTAAAGGCTTTCTCCCTTTCAACATGTGAATAATATAATCAACTTTCAACAAAAATTCTTCTGGAAAGAATTATACTGTATATGTTTGAAAAGTTCTTATAATAGTATACACAATTTAAGATAATTACTATGGCGTATTAAACAACAAATATCTGGATCCGAAATTACTTTAATAAAAAGAAGCTCAATTTATCTAGATTCGCTTTTTTAAGCACTTAAAAAAATGGGATAAAATGTGCATTTTTAGTTTAATATCGAACAGTTGTTAGTATGCACATATATCAATAATTAATTAATCAAACACATCTTCAATAAAAAAATATTTGAATAAAAAGAGAGTAGATGGTCAGTAAAGTACATTTATTTCCAAAGAACTATAATTCAAATCTTTCTGTTTGTTTTATCTCCTGGACTTTTGAACAATCAATATGGTAAAAAAAAAAAAATTTCTGGCCATAAGAAAATATCTGAACGTTACAAGAAGAGAAGGCAGGAAATGTACATAGAGAAAAAATTTTGAAGTTAGCTGTCCTGTTTGAAAACTAAACGATATGTAGGAAAAAATAAACGTAGCCGCCAACATGCCAAATTACAAAACGAAAAATCACCGACGTGCAAAGAAAATAACAAATACCACATGATTTGGCATATGAGCGTGCTCCAACGCTATTTTGTTATTCGGGGAGCTATATTATAATTATTATATTATTGCCTTGAACAAAACATTCATATAACTCGTGGTCTATAGTAATTTAGGCTTCACTCTTGCGAAAAAACTAAGTTTTGCATCCAAGACGAATGTAGTAATTGAAGGTTTATGGGAGGATGTCCCAAAGTCGCTCAAGAACTCTGTAAAGTTTAATAGGAACAAACACAACCTTTCCTTATTGTTGAATTAAATGGGATGTAAACATAAAAAACAAGTATATCCGTATGAATAACTCAAATCAAACCACGGTTGATACGCGAGGCGAACAGGAATTTATGAGTTACGCAAATAAGTGTGAAGAAAATAGATAATTTTTTCTACATATATGAACATCACATCTTCTGTCAGTAGATTGTCCCGGTATGGAGATATTTTTCAATCAAGAATATTGTAAAAAGGAATTTCTATACGATATAGGCAAAAGCAATGCCAAACAAGCTATATAGCTCTATCATGTGCTCCTGCAACATCTACCATAGAAGACCATCTTGAAAACGTTCAGCAAGATAGGCTGCATGAACGTCAACCGTTACAACAGTGGTTGTAAGTGCAAGTAGAGGGTGTCATAGCATATGCCTCACTAATATTCAGTGCTGTAGACAAGCTGTGTATGTGGCCTCCAAACAAACCGTGTGTGATAAGATGGTGCTGATCCATATGGGCTATGTACTACTGTCTTGTGATTCTCGATGATGCTATGAATAATGTAATTTCGTGATGAATCAATTAGAGATTCAACATGTAACAAATATAAAAAAAATAATATGTATATATATATAGAATAAATAAAAATACCCGAACCTTTTGGAAAGATAATATAAACATATTCTTATTAATTATAGAGTCATTTTACAATTTTATATATCATTTTGATATTTCAGATATCATATCACTCAAGTATTTGAGTTATTTATAATAAATTAATATTATAGCCAGCAATCGAAATGAATTTAAAACAACATTTTATCTTTTACTTATATAAAAAGTATATATGTACATCATGGAGAGAGAGAGAAAATTCATATATATACATGCAAATATGAAAAAAATAATTAAATTTACATTTTTACAAATGTTTTAATTGTAATGAATTTCACAAAAATCATTTATTAAAATATCTTTGTGTTATCTTTACGTTAAACACTACGTTAAGTAAAAAAACTTTTAATTATAATTGTATAAAATATTTTCATTGATATTATTTTATGCAAAAAATGTTGTATTTTAATCATATAAATCCACTTTAATACTAGAAAATTTTTCTGTGAAGAGTAAGACCTTTCAAACTACCTTCTCACTCATGAGGAATTCTTATAAACATTTTTCAACAAAAGATAGAACTATTGAAACGGAATGAAATCGAGCCAAGCGAGAAAGGTCTCAGAGAGCACATTGTAAGGATATCAGACACATGTCAATAGCATTCAAGTATTAATCTTTGTGGAAGACATGTCAATAGATCAATGACCCTTGTTCTTCCAGTGCCTTCTTCCGAAATATTTGTCTTCATTCTTTAGCTTGGATGCTCTGATAGTCTTCAAACAAATAGTAACTTCTAGAAGGATAAAAACATTTTCAAAACACATGTCCTGAGAAACTGTTATACCTGAATTTTTATTCTTATGTTACTTCCGATTTATTAGGCTTTAAATTAATTTCCTTCGTCGTTCCTGGAAATATTATATTTTATTGCGTTAAAGGTGTTGGTTATTCTAAAGAAAATAAGATATTTTTCGTATTATATAATTTCTTAATTTATTTGAAATTCTTCATGGCAGAAATAGTGTACAAACTAACAAAACAATGAAAATTCTTAACAATATAATTTAAGCTTATAATTTTGCTTTTATTAAGTATTGGTAAGCAATGGTTACTGCTAAATAAATTTAATTGTGTTCATGTTTAAAATTTTCTTAATCGAAGATATAACTATTCTCTAAAAATGGATATATCTGCTAGCAATATTTATTGAAAAAAAAATAAACTATAAAATAGGTACATATTAACTAGCATTTTTGATTTGAAACTATGCACTTATAAATGTGGAATGTCCCATATTATAGTTCATGCATAAATAAAAACACTTAACGCATATTTGTGGGAATACAAATACCAAAAAAGATCGTGTTTTTAATATAATTAAAAGTTTAGTGATAAGTAACGGGTTTGATGAAGAATAAACAAATTTAAAATAACAATTAATTACATTTAAATTAAATGCTACCCCGTCCAATTTACTAAATAAAAATTCAATTTTCGCAATTTTACATTCTAAGTACGTATTTACATGATTATCTAATTAATTATTGGGTATTCATTAAATGTCAGAAAATCTGCAGGAGGATAGGTTACATTATTGCAATACATTTTCAATTACTTTTTCTGCCGAACGGAGCCACTAAATTCATTCAATTGTCTCGTCATTTTGAACGATGTTCAAGTTACGAATCGAAGTTTAAATTAGTATATTCCTCTGATCGCCTGAACAGAGGAGAAACAAATGGATTCTGATGACACCACTTTCTACACTCCTGTAGAAGAACATTGGATACTACTAAAAATTAACATTCGATACTTTATCTAACCGAAAGTTGGATCACGCAACGATCTAACGGACATAGGAGAGAGATCGTTTTACTCCAAACTAGCAAGAAATTGTTACACTGCAGGGGACCCGTTTCGGTGATTCAGTGTTTTAATTGTCAAAGATTTAATCATACGGCTGAAGTGTGCCACATGACACCTAGATGCACCAAGTGTGCAGGGCCACATAACACCAGAAATTGTGAAATTGATAGGAGGGCGACCCCGAAATGTTGCAATTGTGACAGGACTCATCCCGCGAGTTACCAAGGCTGCTCTGTTTCTCCAAAGCCGAGGAAAGCAATTCTTCTGAAAAATTTTAAAAAACAGCAAATAACATCCAATTCAGTCAGGCCAGGAATTTCCTTTGCAAATGCAGTTTAGAACACACACACACACATACACCTAATATGGCAAATAACGTTCTAAGACAGGCAGTCACTCCAGATAACGAATTCTCTGCTCTAATTCAGCTCCTTCAAGAAATCCAATCTATATTTAAGGGTATTTCACCCAAAGAATTACTTAAAGAATTAAAAAATACACCATCCCCTATAGATAAGCTATTTGTCTTACTCAACTATATTAAATAACTAATTTAATAAATTAATACTATTATTTTATACTATGTACTCTTGTAATTGTTAATTTTTTCTTTATTTCTCAATAGAACTTTAAATTTAATTTCAATATAATAGTTTTTTACCTATTTATACTTACGTTTTTCTTAAAAAATCCTAAGCCCCTCCCCTTTAAAGCACCTCTAACTTTAAGCCAATCAGAATCACCCATAGTCTCCAGCTAATTTTGTTACAGACGAGGGTTAAAGTTCATACGAACTAGGTACCTCGGAAGTGAAGCCAGCCGGCGAAAACTTGCATGTTTGTTACACAGTACACATAAAACATTATTTTCCTCTTTAATCACAGTAATCTGCTTGGAATTAGTTATTTTGAAAGTTCTTTCACTCCAGTGAGAAGACAAAACATAGAATTAAAATTAATTTCTTGGAATGAATTTCTTTCCTTCAATTCTTCCATTAATAAAGGAAAATTATTCTCTGAAAATAAATTTATTTCTAAATTAAAATGGGGAGAGATAAAGTAAAATACTTATGAAAGAATTTAGTTAACTAACATGTAAATATTAAGTTTGATCTCAAAGACAATGTATTTCACCGTTTTATGCTCATTCTATTAAGCAACAGACTTTTTCTGAACCATTGGAAAATTTTGTACTTAAATCAAATATTTGTTTTCAAAATAAATTCACAATTTTTCTGTACATACATTTTCTATATAAAATAAGTAATTAATCTAACATTTTTAGATACATTTTTGAGTATGAAGAAAATTATGAGGAATACTAATTGTCCTCAGCAAATATTATCTTTTTCTACACAATCCTCAAATTTAAATCAGTCAACTCTCCCACATTTTTGTCATGCATTTCTTGCTAGTTCAAATAAATTCTTATTTTACATGTATAAATATAAAATTTTTGGAATAATAACGAAACATTATTTTCACTGTCTAATTTAATTTTACATATAAGTTTAATACCAGGTTTCTTTGTCAAACCATATATTGTTTACAAAAAACCCAGCAGTTTAGTAACTTCATGGCGTCATTTGCAGCTTTCAGAGATTGGGAGGATGATCACATTCTCCCTCACTGAGTTGCTGGAGTTCCATGAGTTGGAACTCCAGCAACTCAGTGACGTTCTAAGTTAAGATGTAGAAAGGAGGGTATGAATGCAGGTTTGACCTCGTCACCTTATCTAAGCTCAACATTACGAGGTGCTTGATGATAGACGAATATTCCAATTCCGTTAATCGTAAGGTACAGTCCAGGTCTTCCTTCATCATTATATATGTACGTCAAAGCACAAAGCAACTTCTTCCTGAAATTAAAAAACAAAGAAAAATTTTCAACACATATAGTCATGTTAATTCGATATCGAATAATTCGAATCCATGAATTCGAACATAAGCTGCAAGCCTAAGATATTACTTATAAAGCAATTTAATAAAATTAAATAAATCAAAGAGATTTTACTATGTCCTCGAATGATACACGAAAAACTAAATAGTAACTTTCCTTCACTATTTTTATTTACATAAACTCAAATTTCCGATATATTCAGATGATAGTCACATCAATTTGGCAGATGATCTAACTATCTACGATTTTTTACTACTGATCTATTAATCTTGCTTTAATGGATTATGTGGATATGAAAATTAAAACATCGTATAAGAGCAGAATTTCCTAATTTTCAAAAGTTTAGGCTTTTAATTATGGTAATTTAAATTTTGTGAACAAGTAAATGATTAAGATCATATTCTACTGTTATCAGAAAACCATTCAGATGTTGATAGAAAATAATCTTCGTTGCCTCGTTATAAAGATAATTCCGATCATGAAATCCATACATGTTCTTTATATTCCATCACTATAGCATCAAATTAAAGTAAATATTTACTGCAGTAAATTTCCTTCCTTCAATTGTGTTCCACTGGAAAAGGAAATTACTTCTTTAAAAACATGTATGCCTAAATTTAAGAAATTGAGTTAGCAATTTGAGTACTAATTCAGTAAACCACGAGGTAAACGCTACGTTTGAGCTCAAGATTTATGTATTTCAACATACCTCTTCATCATTCTTCCATTCAACAAACTTTAACAGACAATTTATTTATTTTTTTGAAGAGTGAAGAAATATAGAAAAACATGGACTCTGTTTAGTTTCCTCACGGTTGAAAAATCGAATGGAATTGAGAATACAGACCATTTAACTCTACAAAAATGATTCTCATTATATATTCATGACTGACATAAGGAAGCTTGGAACTTTTTAGTTCATTGAAAAGTATATATTGTAATTATACTTGGCGAAAAATATTGGGTATGATAAATTTCTATAAATTTTGTAACGTATTATCCATCGGTAGTGTTTTTTTTTTCCCCTCGTTTTTATGGGAGGGGATTTTGTGATAATGAAACTGATTATATTAAAATAATTTAACAATTAAATATCATCATTTAGTATATTTTTATTAATTTCACATTGATCAGAAACACAGCATTATTGTAAAATTAATCATCATATGTTTAAAATTATATACAATAAAAAATATATAATTTTAATCCTATGAGGATTAATTTTATATTAATTTTATTATCCATTGTATGTTGTGAAAATATGTTAAAGCGTTAAAAACTACTCTTGTGAATGAAATTATTTTAGTAAGATCAATTTCAATGAAATCAGAGTTAAGAATTATAATAATATCTTCAATGTGTTCAATTAAAAATAAAAAATTGTTTTCAATTGTACTGCGTATTGTCCATTTTATAGTTTAAATTAGGAGCAAAGCGATTCCAATACAAAAATAAAGCAAAATTTATTTACTTGTAAATTTTTATTGTTAATTTACTTATTATTTAATACTTTTAAAATTATTTTATAATTACTTATAATGAAATCTACTTACATAAGTAAATTTTTTTAATTTAAGTGGTTTCTACAGATATTTTTCTTAAATAAACCAAAAAGCAATATATTTAAAAAAAACAAATGCGTAGCTTCTATGATTTATCCAAAGAACTAGTGACATACTGTAGCATATGTTTTACAGGTATGTCAACAGATGGCAGCACTATTAAATACTAACGTTAACTGATGTTAAAGTTTAAAAAAAATTTTAATAAAAAGTCTTAATGCAGTAATCTGAATCTTTATACCGCTAGGGAAATACATAGCAGTAACAAAGATATTACAATTAAATATATTAAAACAATTTGAAGTAATTACTAACAAGAGAAGCAAGATATATCACACATATCATTAAATAACTTTACTTAATTATGTAACAGAGTGAGAAATGAAAATAAATATGAGCTAAATTATACGTTCTAGATACTCATTTTAAATTTGCTTCAGTTATGTTTCCTATGATTTTTCTGTAAATTCATGCACATAAATCTCTATCTGTTATTGAATACAAAAACATATTATTATTAATAATATGATTCAATGACAGAAAATAATATAATGAGTACGTATTATCATTTAACATGTGAACGACTTGTTGGTCTAATAGAAAGATTAGGATTTTATTTAGAAGATAATAATTTTTAAATTTGAAAATTAGAGTATATATCGTGTGTATAATAAAAATATTATTTTAGCATAAATATACATTAGTCAAATTATTTCCAAATCTATTTGCATGTATATAAATAGATGAATAGATAAACGTGTGTGTGTAACCGGAGAACACTCTTTTTTATTATGAATGTAACTTTTTTAACTTGAACATTGAAATAGTCCATGATTGAAGGAAAAAGTAGGTATGCAAAAAAAGTGCTTTTTATTTTTTTCCACGATTTTTTTTTATTTTTGAATGCATTCGCTGGATTGTAACATTTGTCATCAAATGTATTCCAGAGGAAAAGTAGTGCGGAAATGAGATTCATGAATAAATTCTAAAATTTTCATTTAATTTCCATTAAAGGCTTTTTAATGATTGAACCGTGGACCACACTTTTCTCGATAGCAAAGCTCTTCGACTTTCAATACTTCCGCACATTTTTAAACAAAAGAAATAAAAAAGTCCGGGAACTTATAAAACATTTATCAGTGAATATCGAAGTTTTTACAAAAAGAATAAATTTACCTTTTTTGTTGAGAAATGAAAAAGATTTATACTAAATTTAATATTGCTTTTGAAATACCAAAAGGGAATGTTGCTTAAAAATTTTAGACATACAAGGTGAATAAAAACGAGTTGTAGAATTACTAGAAAAACTGCAGTAATTTCAAATAAACAGTAATTTTCCCCCTTATTTTAATAAGGGAAAAAATTACTGTTTATTTTTCCAAACAATTTGATAGCATTAAATGATGATGTTGCGTCAATTATCGCTTGACAAAACAAAGAAAATGGTCATTCCAATTGAACAAAGACTTTTCCTAATATGTTCCATTTTATCTACAAATTATTTGCCCTTCACTATAATAGGCTGTCTCAAACGATCTCTTTGTCAAAATTTAGAACTTAAGCAATCTGTAAAACTTCACCAATTACTTAAGTTCGAAAATTTTTTTACGTTTGAAAATTTGCCACGTTTGGAAAAATTTAAATTATCATATTGACATGTTAATGATGTACGAATAATGATGTATACATTAAATATCGGCAGTAGTAATAAAAAAAATCTTTTTTTAAATATAACAACAAAACAAGTTAATTCCATTTTAATTTTATCTATGAAATTTGTGTGGAAATATTATATTTTATTTCTGTTCCCTTTGTACTTACTACAAAGGGAAATATTTATAAGTGAGGTTATTGCCCTGTTAAATTAAACATAGATAAATTGGTACATAAATGGTCATTTTGAAGATTTTAGTTTCATAGTTCATGGGTTCGACTCCCACAGAAAAGTTTAATTTTGAAGTATTCTGAATTCAAGTTAAATCAAATTAAATCGTGATGAAACAAGCCTACCAGAGCAAATTTTACATAAAAATCTTTTGTAGAATCTGCTCTAGTTTATTTTAAAAAGTGTAATATAGAGAATACAGTCTGTGACTAATGTTTTTTGTTGCCTATTTGTTGTCAACATTATAATATTTTGGTTTACTTTCCGCATTTCTGAAACTTCTGTTCAACAATATTCGGAACATTATATCAGAGATATATAGGAAATCTTATACTTATATTTTAAAATCTAATAATATAATTCAAAAATGTTTTTTTTTAAATAATTGGAGTACATAATAACAAATTCAAGCATGTAATGTTATTTAATATATTTTTACAACTATTAACGTTATATTTCTTTATAGTACATTCATTTTCTCCCTCAGTAGGCTCAATAAAATTAAATAATCTAAAAACATTCTTTTTAATGATTTCCTAATATAATTGCATTAGATTAATTTTTAAGGAGTAAAAAGAATTCTTCTAAATGACTTGAAATATATTAATTTGATAATCTTCACTGCAAAAAGCTTAAAATTGGAGTAACTAAATTAGATCTTCACAACACAAATTTCAACAATTTTAATATTCACTCAGTTGATTTGTTATAGCGCTTGTAGTAATTAAAAATCTTTTATTTTAATTGTGGGATAATTAAAATTATATGAAATGGATAACACTCTCAAAAGTCCTCAATTGTTGAAAAATTTTCATAAACAACATAATAATCTGGATAGAAATTTCCTAGTTTGTGAGTAGTACAAGAGCAATACAAAGGAGGAACTCGTGAAAACTTTTTACCATTAGGCAAAAAGTAAAAACGTGGTACTTATCTCCATTGTAAAATCTGAAGCCATTCACTTTAAAAGAAGGATTCGTTATCTCTAATTTACGAGAAATCTCGATAATTCACAATTTATCAAATATCCTTCAATATTTTTTTATTTATTGATATTTTTTATTGTATAAAATGCATAATAACTTTTTGGTTAGTCCTCACTTAAAATGTTTGGATGCTTTTATAACAGTATTGTATCAAAATTATATGAATATACCCGTGGAACGATAAAAATACCATTTTAAAAGCTTATTGAAACTATGCTTCATTTTTTTTACATTTTGTAAACATTCTGATTGAAATAGATTAAAGAACAGATTATAATGGTTTCATGTTATTACACAAGATTTAAAACTATTTCCTCTTACATATTCTCAAGAAATCTGCTTTTCATTCTTTGAAACGTAAACTTTTTTTATACATGAACATCTGAAAAAATATTTTCCAACATTTTTTTCATTGATTATTTATTAATTCACCATTGAAAATTTTCTCATGATTGAAAATTTTTCCCATGAAATTATTTTCCATTATATTCTGAAGTTTTCTTTCATTGTAATTCTATACTTCTTTGAAATAAAGAGAAAGTTGAATTTTTTTTTCGTCTTTAAAAAATAAAAAAGCTAATAAGGAATAATCTGTAGCCTTTCTGCGCTTGGGTTTAAAATTAAAAATCTATAAACAATTGAAAGAAAGGTATTTTAAACACTATTGTGTGTGTAAATTTAGAGTTTATAATTTCATTTGTACTCAAAGATTAGGAAGTAAATTTCTTACTTAATAGAAATTTCAATTTTTATATCCAGTATATACCTAGAAGATTGATATCATATTTGTGCATTATTAAAATAAATATAATTTTTAAATATAATGTAAAGGGAAAAATGAATTAAATTATTAATTATTTAATTTTTTGTTATTAACCAGGTATTTTATGTTACTTTTAAAATTGAAATAATTTAGTAAATCCATTTTTTTTTATTTGGATTTCTTTCTATTGAAATATTTTTACATAAAAGTAGAAAATCAACTTTTACAAGTAATATTGATAATAAAGATCACTGAAACTATTTGATTTGCTTGTCCCTGTAGAATTATTTTTGTGCAAGATAGCTTAATGTCAACAGTCCTCGCGTTAAAGTCGGATTCCGAACCACAACAAACACCCAAGGCTGGATAGAGAATCGAATTCAGGTAGTTGAACTGATGGCAGAACACAAACCTGCAATAACTGACAACTTGCAATATCACTTGAAATTCGAGAATTTCCCTCTTAACATACACTTTATTAGCACACAAATGACGCTCATGTTACAGGCAAAGAATCAAATTTCTGCCAAATGATATTTGCTTTATTCTGTCTAAAACTTGTTGGCTTTAGTTTACTGATCAAATTTCATATGACAAAGGAAAACAAGCATTTAAATTATTCTTTTCTTGAAAATAAAACAAAAATTATCAGTAAAATTGGAGGGACCTGCAAGCTGTTGATAATATTTAATCTAAATTAAACTAATAAATTTTTGACACGACATTTTTTTATTTCCTAGAAATTAAAAATGTCGATTCTATGTCCAAAACATAAACTGCTAATTACTATCACATGTATTGAAAAGTTTAGAAGAGGAAATTTCAGCAAATCTTTGGGATTTAATATCATTTAGATTAAAATATCTAAAAAAAAATGTTGACAAAAAATTGTAATTTAATTTAACCAACATTCTTTCATAGACTTACGAAACAATCAAGATGACTAAATTTTCGTTTACCTGTCTAATATAAATTTTAATGAGATAGTGTTTGAAATAAATTAAAATAGAATTTTTAATAAAATATTCTGCTTAAATGACATGTCTTATTTATGAATCGGTAATGTGGCTGCATTTGGCTTTTTTAACTTATATTATTGCTAAAATTAACCTTTTTTATGTGTGATTCCCATTGAAATGCATTCATTGCATAAAGAAACCTGGTCCTAGTTATAAATATTTTTCCAAATAATATAAATAAATTATAAAGATATTGAATATTTTTATTAAGAGTAAAATAATAAAAAAAATAAATTAATAAAAATATTAAAAGTTTTTATCTCTAAACCTTAATAGGAAACTCCTTCAAGACTTTAACTCTTAAAAACATTTAACACTGCACTATTATACAAATAAATATTCCATTTCTAATGAAAACATAAAAAAATAATTTTAATCGATTTATAAGTTTCCGATATATACATAAGCAATAGCGCTGAGGTCTAATATATTTAAAAGCCTTTACGCAATTTTTATTTGTTAAGATTTTATTTATAATATTTAAAAGCATTTATCCTCTTCTTTATGCTTCCTTTGTCAAAGAATTCATGTCACTTACTTAGCACTCGAATGCCGAATCCTAAAGCTCTTGGGGATTTTTCATTTTATCATCGACGATTTTTTGCATTTTTATTTCCTATTCATGATGTGTTTTTTTCTCCACCTATTTTAACTTATTATCTCCAATAAACCATTCTTCCATTTTATATTAAATGACATGAAATAATTGAGTATAAAAAGAGATAAGATCCACAAGAATTCCTGAAAGGGATATCCTGAGTTGAGAAGTTACATCCTATCAAATTATGACAATTGATTAATAGCGCTTGAAATTTCAGTATTAAGTACTCCTTTCCTCTCATATCTCTTATGAAAAGTATGTGATTTCTTCTCTCTTTTTTTTACCACACGAACTTCTCAACTATAATGCAATTTTATTCAATAATTTAATATATTTTGTTACAAACCTTGCATACTGAATAATAAAAATGATATATAACCCGATTTTATTGTCTTTTGGTTTTGTACTTACAATATTTTAATGTATGAAATTTCTGTTCATGCCATGGAAGGTTATGAATCTAGACTCTCCATCGTGTACTATCCTGAAACTTGAGCCAAAAGTATAGAAAAGTGCTCAGCGACTGGGCAGCACAATTGATCGATATATACTCGATTTAGTTTTACAATAACTAATGTATATTGTTTCTAGAAACCTTAATTTCTAACTTACAATGGCCTGGCTTAAAGTGAAGACTGAAATCCCATCTCAGATTTCAATCTTTAATGAGACTGAACTTCAAAATTAAGAGGCATCTGAAATAAAAAAACTTAGCTCATTAATCATCTAATATAGTTCAAGATTCCTACAAGTAATTTTCGTGATATGGCTCAGAGTTTAAACTACTTTTATTTTCTTTTTGAAATTACTTTTTATGAAAAACTCAGGAGAGTTTTAAAAATAAATGAAGATGAATTATAGTTTCGAAAGATTTAAAATCTGATTAATATTCTTGAGCTGAAGCTTAAAATTTAATTGACCAACTCAAAATCAAATTTGCACATATGTTGCAATTGTTTAAATTTTTAACGAGAAACCTTTTTTTTTTAAGAAACTCTGTTTCTGATATTATTTTGTAAATGAAATTAGATTGATAATATAAAGGTAATGAAATATGCTAATTAAGTTAAGGGATATAAGTACTAAAACAATACAGTTATAAGAATTATATTCTTTTTTTAAGATGGTTCCCTAATATTGTTTACTATGCAAACTGTTTCATATCATTTCACTTTGGTGTTAATATATAAGCTGTTTAAATTGTGTTGATATTTAAAGAAATTTATAACAGAGAGTTGTTTTAACATTGTAAAACTCATCTCTGAAGTTTTGATCTGTATTTATTAAAATAAAACAAAATCTGGGAATGGAAAAAGTGTATTCTCTTTTTAAATTAAATTTTCCACAACCTCATCCGTGTTCTTAATGTTCTTATAAATATGTGTTAGTGTTATAATATATGTTATAAATATGCGTTCCTTATAAATATAAATCGTGTTAATGTTCTTATAAATATGTGTGTGTGTTTTCTTTCTTTCTTCATTCTATATCTTTCAAATAATTTAAATTCCATTTTTTTTTCATCCGATCAGGGAAAATAAAATTATAATTTTAACAATAAATAATAATTATAATTCCTTTTCTACTTCTTAAGCAATGCAATTTTTATGTTAGTAAAAAAATAAAATTTAATAATCTTTCATTTTTATTAGCAAAATTTTTAATTAGATATAAGTTTTTACATATTTTTGTTAATTATTCATGCATTCATGACTTAAATTTATCATCAATTGATTCAAAATTCCTTTTATTTGCTGTTAATTTTTAATTTCATGTTATACAAATACTATTTCATTCCTTTATATTTATTTTTTTCTATCAAATATTTCTTATTATTCAATATTTTTTAATTCATTTACATCTATAACGTACTAATGTAAACAATTATTAATAAGGAGATTTTCATATTCTTAAAAAGACCATTATTTTCAAAAATTTTCAACTTCTTTCAGAATATAGATGCGGAATTATGTGTTAATTAAAAATTATTCACTTACACTTTAAATTTCCATTTTTACATTTAGTTCTCAAACTGACTGATAGATGACAGCACTAATACTTCAATTTTTATTTTTTAAACCTTATATTTTAATTATTTATTTTGATCACATGCACCCGCATAAAAATGATAAAAACCTGCTGTGGGTTCGCATCATACATACATTTAATATTCAGCCAGATCGGAGTGGTACAAACCAGTTGCTATTTACCTGCATGCACTTCTTGTTAGATATATAATTAATAATATTAAACATTTTCTTGACCTTGTTATACACATACGTATCAAAGATAAATTTATATAATGAAATATTTATATGTGACAAGTAACATGTTGTAAATCATTGATTGCACTGATTGTTAAGTTGAGGCTATATGTATATAAGTATCTCTTGTTTTTCTTTGATGTTTTTCTATTTACTAAATTTGTGTGATAATTATAAATTGCTGAATTTGTAAGAATGAAAATTATTAATTTATATTGATTTATTAGTAAAAAAGATGTGCTAATTTGATTCAAATGTTTTAATGCAAACTATTAAGTAATATGTTTTCGCAAAATACAGTTGATCTCGTTTTTACAAACTCGTAGAGACCGGTAAAACAGTCCTTAAAATGGAAAGTTGATAAAACAGAAAAAATTACTGTACTAGATTCTAAAAATCTGATATTTTTTACTTTTTTTTTATATAACTAAAATACTTTTAGAAAAATTATTTAGAATGGACTATAAGAAACTCATGCACAGAAAGAAAGATTCATGTATAAAAACAACACTTACTTTCATTTTATTGATGAAAAATTAGGCAAAGAAATCGTCAATCTTTTTTTTTTTTATTAAAACTACATTTTTTTCAATTTATAAAAGCATATTTTGCTATTCCCCCTCCTCCTCTAAAAAAATGTACTTTAGTCCTGTTAGCCATTCTGCTGCTTGTTTTGCAGATGGTCTTTGCAGTACATCAATTTCTTTTTCGACATCTGTATGCTCTTTTTCGTTCTCATTTATTATATTTTCAATATAATTTCACCATCCGATATTTCTTCCGTACATATCAGATTTGAGTCTGTATTGAAATTTCATTCAGCAAAACTGTTCTTCAGAGGAATTCATGCATGAGTGGCTTATCTTCGCTTAAGTCATCAGGTGAACAACCTTGGCTTTCTTCAATTACAGTGGTTTCTTTAATAAAGCATGCACGTTGAAATGCTCTCGATATTCTTTTCTTCACTATTATTCCAAAACTTAACTGACAAATGCATTGCTCTCAGATGGTCAATTTCATAAGATTGCTCCAACTCCAAGCCCATAACAGCACTTTGCAAAAGCACCCTTTGATATTTGCTCTAGTTTTTTGTTTCATTCATGTTGGTTGTGAGCAATAAATTCTTATTTTCACACTTTTTTACACCATTGCCTTTAAATCTTAGTGTCCTTTCAGGTATGCTCTGTCTTGTTCGAGTTGAAAATATCCTTTGCGTCGTACTCGGTAAATAGAGATTTCAATAAAATTTCTTCTTTTCATTCAATTTCAGAAATTGTAAATTCACAGCTCCACTTTCACCACACAGTTTTCTAAAGCTCAAACCGTATCTGATTTTAAGTTTTTGGATCCAATTATCAGATGCTTTGAAATCTTTTATGTTCAGCTTCATAGCATAGCAGTTTGATTTTTTTTTAATGACACTACAATCAACAAGAGTGTTAATTTTTCTCAGCCAAGCAAGCAAACTTTTTTAGTTTAGGATGTTTTGCTTCCTAAACTTGTTGAGAGAGACCAATTTTGACAGTGTTTCCCCCCCCCCCAAACATTTTTTCCGAGTTTTTAAAATTTTTGAGGTGCTGTTCTTAGGCATTTCACATTTTTTGTTAACTTTTATGTTACTTAATATTTTTTTGCCTATTTCTGTTAGAATTTCCTTTTTTTACTTCAACTGGTACAACATCTAATTGATACATCAAAACGTTCGTTTCTCTCTCTCTTCTCAAATGCGACAAATCCTCAACGTATGTATATAATATACCTTATTATCTCTATAAATTGAGTTGTTCAAATGAAATAAAATCAATTACAGAGCATCTTTTAGTTCCCTACAGTTCTTTCTCATCAAATGTCTGATATCCACATGTCTTCGACAATAGTTCCTGTTCTGTCTGCAATGATTGCACAAGTAGCTTCGTTCTTCAAAAATGAATAAAGCCCTATAGCATTATATAAAAAGAAATAAAATAAAAATTGGAGAAATATTAGATCATAAAAAATAGATAAACAAAAAAACAAATATTTATATATTGTCAAAATTTTGATCAAGATGTACTTTGTTCAAAATGGTAATAATAAGATTGCAATTGAATTAATAAATTTACAATACTGCTAAAAAATTTAATTTATGATGAAATTAAATTATTTTCTTGCTTTAAATCATCTTTGAAATTTGAAATATATCTTGCATTTAAGAATAATCTTTAATTGATAAAATTATGTGTATAATATTTCAAATTTAATTTCTATAATCCTATTGGCTGACAATTTTCAGTTGTTGATGTCTTCTGTCCTGATATCTCCTTATGATCTATTTTTTTTTTTTCAGTTGAATGTTGTTGCAAATTGAATTTCATATTCAATTATCTATTCTCTCCATAATTGTTTGTTAGTTTGTCACTCAATCTCATTTTTTGCACACGAGAGCTAATTAGATTGGAACCGACAGTTTAAATTGGACTCCAAACCTTTTTACAAACATCCGGTCCTGAGGTGGGATTCTAACTTACAAACTTTAATAAATGTGATAATGCTATTAATGTGATATTGTATTTTAGCATGATCATGCTCTTTTGCACATTTCCTTTCTCATCAACAAATTTATGTGAGAAGTGTAGTTGTTCACTGACATTATAACTGTTCACAAATTTATATCCAGCTAAAGTGTTTTCCATTCCTATTATTACTAATTGATTCCATTCCTATTATTACTATACCCAAAATGAGTTTATTACTATTTTTGTTGAAGTTTAATAAATAAATATTACTTTTTGAGTCTAAAAATTATTAAAGACCTATAAAAAGATAAAAAGATTCTGGTTATAAATTTAAACCATTTAAAAAATAAATGTAAAAAAGTTATTTTTTTAATAAAGCTTTATGTATATGTAGCACATTTCTGATAAATATGAACTGAAAGTATACCTTTCT
>JAPDSC010012266.1:412196-447174 GCA_026290005.1 Latrodectus geometricus | reverse complement strand
TATTTGCGTTTTATCATAATATTCAAAAAAGCTTTTGACAAGTTCTAAATTTGAAGAAATGTTCGCAAGTAGTGAAATGTATTTGAAATTTTTATAGCATATACAAAAATATAGAAAAATCATATATTTCTTTTCGTCTTAACAACTATCGTGAAAACCCACTTTTAATGTTTCGACCACAATTTATGAATCCTATTTATGCGTAATTTAGCAAAAAACAACAAAAATCTGTTTTTTAAATGAATAATTCACGAATTAGTTTTCATTCATCATCCTACACGTGTCAGAGGGAAAAAAAGTGGATAAATCTGAAAGCTCAAGGTACAAAATGCCTATTCATAATCTAGATTTCATGGCCAGATGTGACTGATTCTATGATTATTTCATTATTATAGCGCGCAAACACAATGGTTGCATTCTACGAATTATCTCACTAACCTATCTATCAACGTCAAACAAGTTAGTCCAAGCCATGGCGATGTTAATTTCTTTTAATATTGAATGGACTTCTATGCCTAACTGGTATTATACTTATTATTGTACAATTTTCTTAACTAAATTTGGTAAGAATAATTCCCATTTAAAAATCTTTAGAGAGTAATGAGAGGGAATGAATTTAGAGGAAATGCCATTGAGGCATTAATAACATATAATGTAATATGAATTCTTTATTTATAGAAATAAGGTATGCTGTTCCAAATTTAGATGAGAGATATAATTTAAAATTCCATAAGTATATTTTGTTATGTTATTTTTCCGACTGCCTATTTGGGCAATTTGAAGTCTATGAAAACATAGTCACTTAATCTAAAATTCTCTTCTTAAATTCTCTTCTTAAGTAATAAATCTTTTATTTGAAAATTTGCTTATATTATTGTAAAATAAATGAATAATTATTTCATGATAAGCAAATCTTCTAATTATTTCCTGTTTCAGTTTTAAATATTCGCTTAAATGGGATAAATAGACACATTTAAGAATTGGATAATTATCAGTATCATTCTTTAGTATGACTTCGAAATTATCTCATTGGTGGCAAAATATCAAAACACAATGAAGTTTCATGAGCCATTAAATTACTTTTTATTTTTTTTACTGTTCGATTTATCCTTATCTTGTCTTACACAATTTGTTGTGAAATTAGGTATTCCTCTTAAAATTTATGTACCCATTTCTCTGAAAATCATAAATTGATTGTCGTTTGTATTAATACATATTAAGATTTTAAGAGAACACCATCAAATTACAAAATTTAGAAACAGATGCAGAAATTTAAAAAAGGCATGTCTTTTTTAAATTTTTGTACAGTAGCCAATATCTACTTTTGGACCCATTGATTTTTTTTGGTAAATATGTCTTATAGTTTTAAAGGTATTACTAAAACGTGATAGTATTATTATATTACTTAATTTTATAATAACTAATTTGTAAGCTAATACATGACTTTTATAAATTCTGAAGGAAAAGAGCAGAAAAATTAAAATCTTTTCTTACGCAAAAAAGGCTTACATTTAAATTTAATTTCATTTATGTTAATTTATATGCTTATATTTGCAAGAAAAATTGTGTACAATATGAATTAATGATGGTAAATTTTAAAAAAATGAATAACAAGTATCAAAATAAAATTCGTTATCAAACAGTACAATGTAATTCTGTTTTTAAATATTTTTTATTAAGCTAGATCCAAAAAATAAACGTTTCAGTTACTTAAGACATACAAGTAACAAAGAAGTCAAACAAATTTTTATGAATTATTTAAGCAAGAATGGTAATTAATACATTTCGTCTCACTAGAACTTATAGAGAATTTTTTGTAATGATGTGAGTTGAAATGATAACTTTAGACCTAGATATTATGCTTTGGAAATTATCTGAAGAAAGCTGGGATTATCAATTTTAGAAAAACAGGATCACCTCAAAATTTGTTGAATTATTGTAGTAACTGTAACACTCTTGGCTACTGTAACACATAGCTCTTGGAGCAAGAACGAAATAAGTTAAAAACAGATTTATAAAAATACTGAAGGATAAGTACTAGTTTCATCAGAATCCTACATAGCTCTTATATTAAGAATACTAAATAAGGTTTTTCACCAAGTCAAATAACCAAATTTCACCACAT
Organism: Latrodectus geometricus; assembly: GCA_026290005.1. NCBI lineage: Eukaryota > Metazoa > Arthropoda > Arachnida > Araneae > Theridiidae > Latrodectus > Latrodectus geometricus. The sequence continues at coordinate 445,049 of JAPDSC010012266.1, read as the reverse complement.
TTAATGTATTATGGATAATTATTGTATTTTGAGAATTTATCTGTTGAACTACAGGAAAATAAGAACTTTCTGAATTTTATAGCAAATTTTGCTCTAAAAGTCAGGGTACTTCTGAACAATTTGAAAGTTCCACATGAGTTCATGAATTTTAATCTTTTACATCTGCATTTAACTGTGCATTTGACATCTGCACTTAACTGAATTATAGTTTAAATATTTGAGAGAGAATTGTTGAGAGAGAAAATAAAACCTTTTTATAGCGATTTCATTAAATTTCGTTAAAAAAGAATTTTTTTTTTAATTAACGATTGAAATCTACATTTTATAATCTGATAGTCTGTATAAAGAAAAATTCCTGGGGATAATTATCCTTCCTTTGGAGCTGTTTTAATTAAATTTAGAAATAAAATTAAAGTTTGGAATTTCAAGTATTGTACTGATTAAATGAAATTATTTAAATTAAAATTAGTGATTTACTATCAAAAAGCATATTTTTAAAAATGATTAATTTAAATTTTTTTACAGTGAAAATTAAGATTTTAATAGTATAATTCCACTGAATAGGAATTTTATATTTTTTTCTAACCAAATAAAAGTTTAAGGAAAAATGTCTAATTTAAACACAATTATATACATAGTTTTAAAAATTCATATGTTAAATTATATAAAATGGTTTCTAAGTTCCAATCGAGAGATAAAATTCTAGAGATAGATAATTGTATGCAAAAAAAATTCCATCCAATTTCTTAACTAAAGCTTTTTTTTTTTTTTTCACATATCTTATGGTGCTAATCTAAACTTGATTTTATTTATCAGAAAAATTTTTACTTTTCAAAAATGGCAGTTTGATTGAAACTGTTTTTAATTTTTTTATCTTTTACACTCGACGTTTATATTACCATTGATATTAATGTATCTTAGTCGAGAGATGAAATTTTCTAGATACATTCGCACAGTTAGGATATACGGATAAAAGATAAAACTATCAGTCCAACAGATGTTCTAAAATTATCACTTCACCGCCATAACATACAAAATCTAACGGAACAAAGACATTTCTAGAGAAATCTGTCCCTTTGAAGAGCTTTCAGTCACATTTTTTATCACCATTTGACATGTGATAAATTCAAGTTCGTTAGAATCAAACACATTCTATAATGTTATCCCAGCAGAGAGAAAATACTTTTCCTTTTTACACAGGAACTAATGCTAGCATTATTTTCTCAGAAACAGTTGTTATGCTTTGACTTGAAGGAAAATCATCAATAAAAGAAAGCAAATTCGGCGCATGACGTTACTAATGTCTGCTTATTGAAAAAAATCAATGCTATGACATAATTTTGAGTCATCAGAAATCTAATGTTTTATTAAGGGAAAAGAAAATATACCGTAATACATTATGGTATGGAACGTAGGCAACTGATTTGATTTTGTTTTTTATTTTTTAAAGATTTCTTCATGAACGTGTTTTTTCTAATCCATTCAAATAAATAGATTGAAAAAATTTTTCTTTTTATTTAACTGTGCATGATTGGCTCTAAAATTAGAAATATTTTAAATAAAATCATTTCCTAAAATAATGCACATAACATTATAAAATGAATTAACTAAAAGCTACAAAAATTAAGTAAGATTTTACTTGTTTTTACTTGAATATTCTATTGTTTAAATAACTTTTTTAAAAGTTAGTGTTTTCATATCTTTTATTTTTAATATGGTTTTACGAGAAACAAAACCAAGAAACACGAATTTTGTAATGATTAAGGTATCAAAGAATAATTTTAATCAAAGATACTAAAATAATTAATAGTTAAAAAATTAATTTATAACTTCTAAGGATTATACTCTATAAACTCAAATCATTTTAGCAAAAGAACGTAAATCAAAATTATCACGCATTCTAAGAAATCGGATCATTGGAGATAAATTTTTACCACTATATAATGTGAACAATCCTCATGTTTTTATGAAAAGAATAATGAACAGAGTTTTAAAAGAAAGGAAATTGGAAAAGGAAAAATAAATGTTTATGTGTCATCAAACTTTGTTATGAATTAAAAATTCTCTGACTGTACAACACTGCCAGTATAAAACCATGGGTCAATCCATAGGTTAAAATCACATTCTACTAGCAATGAAAAGGATATCTATCACAAAACTTATCAACATTTTAAAATAATGTATTGTACCTTATCCTTAATGTTGAGAGAATCGCTTACAAAATGCAAAGAATTTCTTATAGTTGATGATACTAACAACGCATATCTCTTTCGATGGATTGGTTTCTTGTTCGTGGTAACATTTTGATCATGAAGGCTAATCAGACAAGGATCCATACTATAAACGTTAGATCAAAAGATTCCTAACAGAGCACGTAGCGAAGCTACAGTTTACGAAAAATCTATGGATTGTGAACTGCTATAAACATTCAGGGTGCGAGTTGTATCCACGAATATTTTAATTAAAGATTACAACTCTGGTCATTCATGCATTAGCAAGTTTATTCTTCGATTGAAGTACTTACATTCTGATGGTCAAATCAAGAAAAGTAATAGACGTGATCTTTAAGCAGATGGCTGATCTGAGATAAGCTTTTTGCATTTATTTGACAAGCTAAAATAAATACTTTTTTGAAATAAATCAATAAATGTTGTGTTTCCAAATAAAATAAGATAATTTTTGAAAATAAGTATGCATTTTTTCTTAACCTGTATAACTTAACGTTAGGTGAGGTAACAACGTAGTCCTGTGTATGATTAAATGTAAAATACTATAATATTTCTTTCGAAAAACTTATTGTATAATAACAAAAAATAATATGAATTAGTTAAAATATACTTTTTGTTATGTAACTGTAAAACTGTGCGCATGCATTGTAAAATTTAACTTGTATGCATTGTAAAATTTAAATCCATATCTATTTAAATAAACTCCTTATGCTGTTTGTGCAGCATTGAATTAAGAACGATTGTATGGAATAGAGTGAAACTTCTATGCCATTTAATCGTTCTTAATTCAAGATGTCGATTTTTGTCTGACTTAAAATAAAAGCTATGTTTCATTTGAAAATTTTGATTGCAAAGTTTATAAATTTAATTTGAATAATTTACACTGAATTGAACTTTCGGTAAATTTGTTTATGTTGTAATAAAATTTATTTAAACGAGACAACATTTCTCTCCGGAGCTTTTCTCGCTTCAAGAATGAATCATGTGATTCTTTTTCTCCTCTTAAAATTGTCATACATCAGTATCTCTAGGAGAAGATAAAAAATTTACCTCGTCACCTCTTTTTCCTACATTTTAACAACATAATTTTTTTACAAATTACAAATATAACAACATAAATTTTTTACTTACTATGTTTTCAATTTTGAAAAAATATAAATATCATTAGTATTGTTTTAGCTCTCTGCAGCGAGTCTGAATTTGGTTTTCCCAATATGTCGTTTGCTGGAAACACATTGGAACGGCGGTAGAAAGGGTCCCGAATTCAGTGTTTAATGATTTCGTAATTAAAGGTTATTTTTTCAAATATTCTACACTTCATTGGATTTGATTTCTACTAATCTATGTTAGGTTTAATTTCATGATACAAAATATTGTTTTGAGACACTGCTATCGTTTTCAAACATAAATTAATTATTTTCAAATGCGTTAAACTGTAAACCTTCATGTTGTCTCATTTAACCTGAAACTTCAGTTGGAAATTAGATTTTTAATTCGTTGGCAGTTTTGCTGGTTTTGGTATGTCGTATAGATAAAAAAATCCGAACAGTTTCTTCTTCTGTTTACACAGCATCAATTTAATATTTGTCCTTTCAGTTAATAACTAAAAATATGTTCCGTACAGCGTGCATATTTTTTTATATTAAATTGTGGAATTTCTATTTTTATGTTTAAGTGAAAGCTTTAGTCAGTAATGTTTTTTCACTAAAATAATGTAAACAATTTGAATGTTTGTTTGTATATGGTATACAACAAATATGCTTATTCTGCCATCTGCAAAAAAAGCAAAAAAAAAATATATATATGCATGTACTCGTAATGATTTACTATTTGTCTTTTCAGTTCAGCATTAAGAGGAATCCCAAAATATAGGCACGCTTTTTTTCTCGGCTAAGATTGAAACCAAATAAACATTAGGTACATCAAGTATAAACTATAAATTTATTGCACTAAATGTTAATTTAATTAAACAGACTGCAACGAAGAGGTACATTAAGCAAGTGTAACATAAAATTTTTGCTGCATCTGAAAATAATGATTTTAATTATTTGTGTTTCTATATAATTCAGTATCCTATGAAGAAAAAAGATCTAATTCAAGTTATTTTTACGAACAAAAAACACTCCCAAAAAGGCTCGATGCGGATTCTAAGTACTTGTTTCTCCTGGTAAAATCTAGACTAGTAAATAAGCACGTGGTAAGTCAGGTATCAAATTCATTGAAAAATATGAAAAACTGTTTAAATGGAACGTAGCGAAGCGAAGAACTTCAGAGAATGTTTCAATAAAAGTTTCCCCCGCGTTCTCATGATTGATTTAAATCAAAAAAGTGACAAAAGCGCAATAATTATTTTTTATTTATTTTCATAGAAAATATTATATGTAATTCTCAAGGGTATTCAGCGAATTAAAATTATCATCCAAAATGCTTAAATTTGACTATCAAAGAATTTATCCCTCTGAATCTGAAAAGTGAGAGCAAATAATATATTTTACAGACTTGCTATTATTATACAACTAACGAGAATGACAACTTGATGAGAAATACATAATGATCATGAAATATATACTTTTGATGCGTTTGTCTTTTATTCATATAAATTATTACTTAATTTCCTTTTTTACTAAAGTATCTTTCCTTAACTAGTTACCAATTTTAAAGATTCCATATCCAACGATAATTTTTTTGAAATTTGCTTATATGATGTAAGGCTTTTCATCTGATACTTCAAATTGTTCATATCCTTTCGAAATTAGAATCGATAATCCTTTAGCGAACTCTCACTAACTCATTATTTATTAGAAATGAGGCAAACTATGTTGTTGCTTAAATAGTTTTAAGAAACTTACAAGAAAAACCATTACTTCTACATTTCCTTACCCTGTAATTAAGTAGAATGATGATGAAATGAGAAGCATTGAGCATGATAATAGAATACACTGAGATGTACTATATTATTATGCTTAATAAAGCCCTATTTGTGTGCTCTAATTTTCAACTTGAAACACTTCTGTCTTTCGAACAGGAACTTCAGTATTTTCTGCTTTTCTACATCATTCGGTGTTCTTAAGAAATTAGAAAATTTATATCTTGACCACAGTTTTTATATAAAATTTATGTAATTTTCTTCGTTTTGTTTTTATCTTCTGTATTCTAATTATTATAAATTTCCTTAATTTAGATTTGTGCAATTACTGAAGCGTAGTTATTAAATACCACTTTAATACATATTTGTATATATGCTCTTAAGTAAATTTATAGATTTTTAATTATTATTTTTCTTGTACGTATACATTAGTCTTATATGTGAAAAATGCTATATTTTACATGACAAAAAGAAAAGGAATTTTTCTCTTGACAGTACTCGTCACTGAACATCTCAAAAGCAAATGAGTACTCTATTAAATTAATTAATTTTGAGTCACTAGTAAAAGAGCGTGTACACATGTAGTCCATTGTTAAAATTTGATTGCTAAAACTGTTTTTCCTGTTATTTTAGAATTGATTGTATATTTTTTAACTTTCCTTAATGAGAGGAATATGATATACAGTTGTTAAAAATATAATCTTTAATGTCGTTCGAAACATTTTTTGCCCTAAGCAATGTAATCTACATGTAAAATATTCAAAAATTTAAAATAATTGAAGACCTTAATTCTTTTTGATATAGCAAAAGTACATAAATCACATTTGAATTTTTTCCAAACACTATTATAAGACTAAATAAATCATGTAAAAAAATAATAATACATAAAAATAAAAATTATTTTATTATGGTATTTAAAAAAAAAGATTCAAAATTAAAACAGGCATTTTGTTACATTTTTAATAATGAGTGTCACCCAAAATGAAAATATTTAGTCTTTTGAGAAAACGTGCATTTTTTCATTTGCTCAGACTTCTTTTTACAAATTAAATTTATAGTCCCTTATGTACTAAGTTAGACTGAATATAGATTAAATCTAAATTAGAAGTTGCATTTGCTTAATAATTACTAAAAGCATTTGGGAAGTCTTGTTTAAAATAAAGAATCCAGATTTCAGAAAATGTATTCATTATGAGGAATTAGCAGATTTTTAATTCTCAATTAATCCACTTCGTTTTCCGCATTTCAATTACGAACCATATTAGGGAATGTGACAATCCAACTTTTAATTTCTGACATCAGACCTACAAAGACAAACTCTTATTTGACGGCCTTAATCTAAATTAAGTTCTGGGAGTACAGTTAGCTGCTAATTGCTCATTAATAAACAATCATCTCTAAAATAAGAACGTTAATTGTAAATTCCATTCTACTTAAGTACGATTTTCCGAACATTTTAGACATTGCAAATAATTTCACGAGAATATACACATGAAATACAGTTAATTAAGATAAATGCGTTAATTTTGCCTGGCAAATTTCGTAGTTCACCAACAAACTTATTACAAATGTTATACAAAGTGTAATACATCCGATTTTAAATAGAATTTCCACGATAAAAAGATTTATATAATTTTCAATCTTTTATTGTTTTTTTTTTTTTAATTTTTTGTTTTTTTTTTTAATATTCAATAAAATTAATCATGTTAAGCATTTTACTGTTAATAAACAATCTGTAAAAAATTACTCAAATTAAATTTGTTTTAGATTTTTCTTAAATAGAAACAAATAATAATTTCATTTGCACATTTCCTTTTGAATATAATATGATCGTTAGAAAAGATTTAGTTTATTAGATATCTAAAATAATAACAAAACACACTTCCACAGAATATATCTTTTCAAAGTAATATGATGACGATTTTGGAAATGTACTAGTACAGGATCACCTTGCAGTCTAGTGATTGGACCATGATATTTAAAGCAGAGAGTCTCAAGTTTGCCTCCACCACTCTTGAATAATTGAAGATGTTGTTGCGAAAGCCTTTTCTGCCTCATCATTTATCAAAATAATGATTTGGGATATTTATCGGGTTTCTCTTCATGCGATATATAAATATGGCCTACTATTGATGAAATATTATAAGCCTGTAATTAATGGATAGCCGAATACTGTAAGGCTATCCATTAAATATATGTACTGCTTATCAAAATATCGAAAAATTCAACTGCAATGGGGTTAAAGAGATTAAGAATGGACTCATATTCAATAACCTTTTCTATAATCTTCTCCTCTTTTCTATGATCTATTTCTTAAAGAGATCTATTTTCTGTTGAGAAATATTTAAAATTATTTGTTGTTCAATTTTTTAATTAAAAAATAATGAGTTAAATTTGTTTATTTAATCATTTCATACTAATTATATTAATTTTTTATTGATTACTTACTTGCTGCTTTCAATTTTTAACCCATATTGAATTCTTTACTTTTCTTTAAATTATTTCTTGTGTTTAGTTAGGTAAAATAGCGATAACTCTCCCAATCTTAATGAAATTCGAATATGTTGGTAAGTAAAAGGAGCTGAACAATATTACTTTGTACAAGAGTGGCGTTGCTATCTGAATAAGTTATTTGGGAGGATCATAAAAATGGGTGTCTCAGTGCAAGGCGGCAATTGTCGCTGCGTGTCTGATAAGAAATCCGATACAGCGAAATTGTAACAATGGCCTCCCGGCATCATTTAATCGAACAATTTCGATGGAGAACTATTGGAAGACTCGAGACAGGACAAAGTCTGATAAAAGTGGCTAGATGGCTGAATGTGGATCTGTCTGTGATTCATTGACTTTAGCAACAATTTCTAACCACGCATTCAGCATCCAGGAGGTTCAGCCAAGAACGGCTAAGCGCATTAAATGTTAAATTAATGGTATTAAATATTAAGTTAATGGTATTAAAATTTCTAAGTGCAAAATAAGAAATATTATTGATCGGAAAGTAAAAATTGTCAATCATTATTTCTACAAGAAAAGAAGACTCCAAATGAATATCTGAAAAAGGTACGCACTGTTTCAAATGTTTCTAAAGTGAAATTGCTGTTAACATAAAAAATACGCCAACACAGAAATCAATTGCGAAGTCTTTAGACACATCTTAGCAACAATAAATAAAATAATAAACCAAGATTTACAACTTAAAAAAGCTAAAAAACATAATGTTCACCAGCTTTTCCCGAGACATGTGGCTCAATGCAAAACACTTTGTAGAATCCTGTATGAAAACCATTTAGCAGAAGATAAATGAAAATACATTGTGACCCTTGATGAAGCATTAGTTTACCTAAATGACTGCAACAAAAAAGGCCTATTTACTATAGAAAACGAGGAGGAAAAAAATGTCCAAATATGGTTCCGTCAATGTAAAGAAAGTTTTAGTAAGGTGCTTATGATTGTCGCAGATTTCTCCTACAATGAAAAATTAAAAATAAGAAGAGTGGAAAAAATGTTAAAATCAACTCATCATACTATCAGGAGAAGGTTTTACCTCCAATATTTACAGAAGAAATTCCACTTCGTTATCCCAATGACTATCAAAGAGTGAGATTTCATCAAGACAAAGCTACAAGTCATACTTCGAAAACTATCACTGCATTTCTTGAAAAAATGAAGACTAATCCAGGTATTGCATATACACCTTTTCAACATATTCCTGCGAAGCCCCCTGACGTATCACTTATGGACTATTGTGCCTTTGGTTTATTAAAAAGAGCTCTTTCTAAACTGAAACCCATCACGATAGATGGACTCTGGAAAGTAGAGGAAGAGGAATGAAAAGTAATACCCCTGGAAATTTTAGGAAAAGCTCTTCTAACATGGAAATCACGATGCAGACTTATAGTCCAGAAAAAAGGCTATCAGATCGAACATTTGAAAAAATAGTCTTTACATTTTAAGCATTAATTAAACGGTCGCAAAATCGTTCTAAAAATGTGTTAATACCCTCTGTATTAAGAAATAAGTCAAATAAAATCCTGCATAAATAGCATGGAATTAATCTTTGCCTGGTTCACAGTTTTCGACAATAGTTTCGATTGAAGAATTTATCAATAGAATTCTCTATTAGCTATTGCCAAAAGAAAATAACTTCTAACAGCCACTCTAATGAATGGATGGTAGTAAAAGCTAATTTAAAATTTCCCTCCCTGTGATTCATGGATATCATTTATGGGAGTATAGTGACTACGAATAACTTTATGTGAAATATATATATACTATTTAAGGTAGTCAATTATTCGTAAGTAGTTCCTATTATTTCACATGGAACATTTTAAAAAGTATATTCACACTTCTGTAGAGTCCTGTGTCAGTATAGAACTATTTATATATACATATAATTGTAGTTTATGAAGTTCTACCAAGCGTTTCATGGTTTTTAAAAAATCTGTAGCATGTTACTTTTACATTAAATAACAATGAACAAATTTATAACATGTAATAAAAATGTGTCAAAATTTATGTTTCTAAAAATATTTTTTAAGTACGTGCGAAAACCTTCTACTCTTACATGAGACTACTCAAGTTTATATAGGTGACAATTTAAATCTTTATACATAACTTCTTATTAAATCTACAGGGCAGTGGTATCAATTGGCTTCCAAAAGTATTTTGTACGCTCCACAGGAAATTTTAGAATGTGATTTAAAAGCTCCAAAATATAATTTATAAAATCATTTCTTACAAATGTTTTTGAAACATGTTTTTAATACATATTCTCATTTATGTAAAGTTTATTTAATCCACTCTATCTTTATTTTTGAATATTCAAAGTCGTATGTTAAAAAAAATTAAGCTTTGTAAACCCTTGGAGTAAAATCCAAAGATAATGACCCGCCAAATTTCTTTTATGCTTTATGCCGCTTTTCATAAAGAAAAGAAAAAATTGTTGATCTCTGCAATGATGGATTTACAAACAAAGGAATCCAGGCCTTCCAGATATCGTTTAAAAAAATTGCTTTTTAGTAACATTTAATTCAATGCACGAAATGGTTAACATAATTTTCTCCGAAGAATTCCTTCGAACACGTTTCAGATATTCTAAACAGATGTAGATACTCTCAATCACTTTTTTTACTTTTGACATATTTAAAATAACTTTTGAAGATTAATAGTATTTTTTATTTATTTTATACACCACGTGATTATTAGTATAATATAGTTGTGTGTTGAAGCTCTACGCAGTCTTACTTCATACAAGAAAAAATCTTATTTAAAACCGATTAAATACATAAAAGAAAAAATTTGTTGCGTGTTTTTATGAACATTAATAAGTTAACTTAAAGTTAGGAATTTTCTGTAATATGTAGAAATTATTCGGCTTTCTAAAAGTCAATTTTTTTTGAAGAATATGTAAATTTTTTCCTTAAGAATATGAACATCTGAAGAACATTTGAAACGAATATTTTTCGAATATATTATTTGGAAAAAGTATCTCCCTATTTTTCTCCTATTCTTACATACACAGTAAAGACACAGTGAAAAAAAATATCAGTATTTAAATTTGACTTTTTAATCGTGATTAATGATGTACAAAATGTTATTAGTGATGAACTGGTATTTCATCCCTGAAAACCATTTTTTCTGAACTTTTTTCCTCCGAAACAAAAACTTTCTTTCTTAACAATCGAAATATAAATAAATAGCTGATGTACATAAATATAGTAAAGGCACACACACACAAGGGTCTTTGTTAAAAAAAAAAAAAAAAAAAAAAAAAAAAAAAAAAAAAAAAAACCATTTGGTATTGTTTCTTCATACCAGTTCCTTCACAAATTGTTTTGCCTCAATGCCTGGACTTTTAGAATCTTCAGTCATAACATAGAAAGAGGTTTAGTGATATGTTGTAATAGGTAAATTAAAGTAAAAAAGTTCAGACTGCCATATAATATCACAAAGGCGTAATAATTATTCCATTTAACTTAAAAATCGCAATATATAACTTAACATTTGTTGAAATTTCGTCATGTGATTTTTAAGCTGTTTTGACGTTGTCTTAAGTTGTTTTGGCGAAACATAATTTGTAAAGCTATTGTAATTGATAATGAGATCATCCATTTGAAAGTGTATTAAAATATGTATATGAGAGATACAAAGAAATGAATGAATGCTGAAATCAGTTTGATTTCGTTGAGAATAACCATAAGAAAATCCATTTTATTCAAAAAAAAAAGCATATCATTAGAAAATCCCTTCTTATACATTGATCCTTAGCCAACAACAGTTTACCTAGATTTAAAAGTATATTGGTGGTGCATAATATTAATAAGTCTAAGAGCACTGGTATTCAATATAACTTTACAAGGATATATTTCAAAACAGCTCAAAATGTCCACTACTTTCATTCTAAAAGTTGATGTTATGTTGTGTAAATTGATGGAAAAGTTTAATGTTTCATACAAATATATCTGGTAAACACTGAAAACATTGAGTTGTTTTAGAATAGTGAAAAACAGCAGCTTCCTGAAATTTGTAATTTGAAAATAAGAATATATTTCTCGATAGAAACAACATCAACTGTAGAAACAATGAAGAGAGTAATTATGTAAGCTGTTAGAAAAACCTCCAATAGCCTGAAATATAAATAATCATCACAGGAAATCGATTCATAAGAGTAACAAATTCCTCATACATTCATATTTAAATAATAGAAAGAACTTCAGACATAACAGTTAGGAATCATCAACCAAGAGGTATGTAAAAGATTATTCACAAAAAGTGCCGCGTATTCGACCAGTCACTATTTAGCATTTATTATACAAACAAATTATAGCACTACAATTTTCTCATCGGTGCTTATAACAATGTTATCATGAAAAATCGTACTTCAGCTGTCAGCTGAGAGGAGATTTTGTCTACCAATCAATGAGTGTTATGTGTTTCTGCTAGCTAATACCATAAGATACCGAGTATGGTGAATAATGTTATATAAACATCATGCTTGGGCACTGCAATATTGGGTTGTGTTTTTTTAACGAAGCGTGATTTAACAAGTAAAATTATTTTCCATGGTTTTTCACATGGGCAGAATTTTTCGGAGAAGCCGTTTGAGGTTGATTTGTTTTTATGCACACTAATGCCAAACAGGGCTTTATTTGTAGACTTCATCCCTATCGAACTTGTGTAATAAAAGCAATTATACATAGTAGCAATTTATAATTTTTGATCAACGGTCTTATTAACAGTGTGAGAGTTTGTTACATTTGTATAACAATAAAATGCGATGACAAACTTATTAACCAAGTCAGTCAATAATTAGATGTGTCCTGCTAGATTAATGTTGCCATCATTTCACACCTGCCTACATTTAATTTTGTACATTATCTATTTTATTGCTTACCACTTAATAAAACTTTGAAGTTTAGCCCAATTTTTTTTAATAAAAAGATACATTTTTATATTTTTAATGATAATTTTGAACCAGAAATTATGTACTAGAATACAATTCTGTAATTTTTTTTCATAGTCAGGGTAATTATTTTGAATTACAAAAAATGAACTTGTGAGTAAGACTTTTAGTTTTGGATGCACGTGTATTCTATCTATTTAAAAAAAATGAATTTATTAATTTAAAATGAATGACTAAAACTGGTTTTTTTAGTTATTACTCGTGTGTACGAAATATGCACGTGTATATGAATATACTAATATAAATTTAGATTATTATGTTCTAAATGTCAACATATATTTTCAGAATTATATGCATTTTCATTAATGATTCCCTTAAACTTTTAATAATTATTTCTTTAAAATACCATTAAATGTTATAAGTTACTTTCAGCTTTAAATAATTTTCTGAAATTTAACATATATACATACGGCTCTTAAAAAATCTTGTTAAAAAATTTTGATATTTCAACAGTTTTATTATTTTTAATCTTGATAAAAAAAAATGTTGATCTTTCAACAGTTTTGTTATTCTTAATCTCATACTGAGTTAAATATTTTTAATACACTCTAAAGACATTTTTCACAGTAATTAACAGAGCATCACCTCATTAGCCTTGAAGAAAAGAGATTAACTAAAAATTAGTATTTTTCTTACCGAAATATGTTTTGTCCAATTTATAAATTAATCTTTCACTAATTTGAATTCTTTTTTTCGATTAAAAGGTAAATATGATTAATTGATGGTTTCGAAAATAAAACTAAAGCTTGACTTTTTCAAAATAAGTATTAGAATAAAAAACTTTATAAAAAATAAACACAAAATTACTTTATTGCAAAAAATAATTATAATGTTTTCATCTTATTTTTCAGATTAAATTTTTTTCAGGATTGTATCTTTATCACCTCATTAAAAGGTAAAAAGAATAAAGGTTTTTTTAATTAGGTAGTTTTATTATTGAATGATTTCTTTCTCCATTGACAGTCAAATTAACTAACCTTATTTACATATTTTTAAATTATTATTTTATAGTAACTGTAAGTCACTCATGAATAAGTTGTCTTATTCTTATTGCGTTATTAGTAATTTCAAAGGTAATAATGTCTTTGATTTGATCACATGACAAATAAAAGATAATAAATTTTCCCAGTTGACGAATTTTTATTTATCAGCAATAAAGTATGATTTGAAAAATTGAGAAGTATGCTATATAATGATTATAGAGCATATAACAATATTTTATAATAAATATTATGACACGTGAAGCAAATAATTTTAATATCATTAACAACAAACGAAAACATAGATGCACAATATATATTTTGATACTGCGCAGGGTATTGCTTAACTCTTGCAAGCTAATTTGAAATATTCACAGCATATTGACTTTTAGGAGGTCATTTATTAAATACTGTACTCGTATTGATGTGTAGTAATAAAGTGTGTTATAATAAAGGAAATTCATTCAACTCCCAAATAACTCTTTTCACCTCCAAATGTGTCATCTGAAAGGAAACCTTCCATGGTTTAACAGTGCCTCATATCGAACATAGGAACTTCCACTCCGAAAACAGCGATCTTATTATTAGGACATATTGAGCCACATAGATATTTGTAACCGTGAAAAATAAAAAATCATGAGTTATACATGTACATATATATAATGCTCTAAATATATTTAAAATAAGTGAGTGCTGACGATGCAAGGAATGGTAAAGATTAATACATATATATATATATATATATATATATATTTAAACCTTATTCTTTTTAAATAAATTTATTCTTTATTTTTTATTTTTTTAAGTATATGTTTATGGTAAACTTAAATAGTTCGATGTGTTATTTAATTTAAATTCAAAAAACGAAATAAAGAAGAAAAAGCTGGGGAAAGGATATATTATTTTTGTCTCAAATGAATATAATCCCAATATGTACAAAAAATAGTTATTTTTAGTATATTTTAATAGACTATTTTAAAAATGCGTGAAAAAAATATGTATTCTCAATTAATAAACTGCGTGCATAGTCATTGTAGCTTCTCTAACAAATTTTAATAAATTATGAAATACAATACGTTAAAAATAAATCAAAGGGTACCTATTTAATTAAACCAATATATATTTAGGAAAAATAAAGTATTTGATTTGATAAAGTTGAGATGAATACTATTCAAGGATTATTAACATATAATATACTTTTTTACATTTTAAGATCGATTAGGCTGATAATTAATATCGATTAGGAACATACAAGAATTTTTCTTTATTAAATTTGTTACACTAAAAATAAATTAAATAATTTTTAATGACATTTAATTACGTATTATTAAAATCTTGATTTAATGTATTCCATTAGTATCTCAAGAAATAAATTATCAACAGAAATTATCTCATGAAATATCTAATTTTTAAAAGAAATTTAATAGCAAAGTTGGAAATTTTTTAGTAATATGGTACAAATAAGAATAATTAATAAATTTTCTTATGTAGTGCTTTTCTGTGTAGATATTCCTCAAAATAATTTTCCTTCCCTTCAAAAGAAGTGTAATTATGTGAAATTGGAGAACTTCAGATCCTTAACATTTGGAAACGTTGTTTGCTATCTGTGATAGAGCTACTATAAGTAAACTTTAATTTAAAAAATAATACAATTCTCCTCAAAGTTTGGAGGCTTTAAAGATGAAGATAATTTTTTTCAAAACATCGATAACTATATTGAAATATTGTGAAAAATTTATTATGTTCAGCTGATGAAATTTAAAAGAATTATACTTCATGAGAATATAAGATTTAAGGAAATAACCTTAACTGACCACTGTTTTTTTAATTGGATAAAAAAAATCAACTTGACTACAAACCAATTATCAAATCAAGATTCATCAAAATAAAAAACACATCTGAAATTATTCCGCACGGCAGCAAAACTTAATATAATGAGTCTATGCGTTATGAAAACGAATGACTGAATGTCAGCGACTCAGGTAAAAGACCTTGAAGAGTATTATATAACTTGATGAAAGATTGAAAGATAGGAATTATAAAATGATAGTTCGCTAACAGCTGCTCTTAAAAAGACATTTAAATTTCTCATAACATTCTAAATTTAAAAAATGTATCGGGAAATTCTTAATATTCTTTGTTATTTGGTGAAAGGCTTGGCGATTTTATTCGGAATTTTAGTGAAACAACTCCTGTATACATAATTTCAGCTTACAAAAAAGATTTTAATGCCTAAAGCATCCTTGTTATGGATTAGTTAGAACACAGTCCATAGTTGATCCAGTAGAAAATCTTTGAAGAAACTTTCCATGCGTTGCTTATGATAATGAAAATAATCTCCACTCACATAGTGCTCTCTTCTCATCAAAATTAAAAAGAATAATATAAAATCTCCTTCAAATTTTTCCAAAATTTGGTGATAATCTGCAACTTGGTGTTTAGAAATTGATGATAACCACTGAAATAACTACAGGTAATTAAAAAAATCATGAAAAATAAAATGTTTTATTTTTATTTATAGTACTCTGTTGATTTCAAAATGAGCACATTTGCTACAAATTTTAATTATTTTAAAATTATCCGTTTATTTGCAGTAGTCAATCTCGAACAGACTTTTCTCGAAGAGAGTGATTGGTTCATTTGCAATAAACCAATCACTCTCTTCGAGAGAAGTCTGTTTGCCTGTGGCATCGAATTAATCGATCCATTAAATACCAATAATTAAAAAACATTCCATTGGATACTTTTCATGCAATTAGCGTTATATTTTCTTTAAATGTTTCAGACACACTTTTTTAAGTATAAAAACGCTTTTTAGCCTGTCATGCAACTCTAACTACTCTATATATGCGTACCGAATTTATTTTAATATCAGTTTGCTATAATTTAGTATCTGAGTTTATATTAAACATCTTTAGACCATAAAACTAAATTTTGGAATTTTAATTACATCACTCATAATTTTATAAAATGTAAGTCTGGGATCAGTTAAATTGTGTAATTTTTTGGCAGAAGAATTAGAACATTAATTAAGTTTAAATAATTCTGAATACATACTTTATTGTACGATTTTATAATATTAGATAACTTTTGTACACTTAAAGTTTGAAAGAGATTGTAAAAATCAAAAAAGAAGCAAAAACAACTCTGAAATATTGAAATTTTATCAATCTGTTTGTGTAATAATATTCATTTAGATATATTTTATCTATCTAAGAAACTCATTGATGGATGAATCAACGTATAATTAACTCTTGAATGAACTGGATAAAAAAGAGAGATAAGCATTCATATAATTTTGTTTTAACATCGGGTAGAAAATAAGTTAACTATTCTTGACTTTTTTAAGACTTATTGACTTTCATAATGTATTGACTTCCAAAGGAATTTTTCTTATATAGTGTATACTATCACACATCAAGCAAAGGTGAAAATCTGGAAATTTCTTAAGAACCAACTTAAGAGATATGAAATTAGTAACTACAAAAGCAACATCCATTTTCCATTGCTCAAAAGTGGCTAGGATCGAAACGGAAACCTTCCACTTAGAATATCAAAGTGATGGTAAAACCTTTATCATCTTTTGTAAGGTCTTATTGTAAATCACAAGCATAACTCATTTTTTGGTCTAATCCTCATCTCTTAAAAATAAAAATATTCATTACAATGCGTAATAAATTTATTCATCGTTCTAAATCAGTAATCGTGGAAGCCGAAGGAAATAAATAAATTGCTGGAGAGTCAATAAATTAATTGGGTAATAGTTTCTTTATAAATTTTGCTATCGCAATTCTTATCACTTAAATAATTTTGTCCAGAGTGATGGTACAGAAATATGAAGGACCTTGTTCAAAATAACAAATTTATTGACATCTGTGTAACTTATACTCCTAGCTCATATTAATCACTCATCTAATATTACTTCTTAATTCCTTGAGTTTCCCATTAAGAGAAAAGATTCAGCTAATATGAAGACCCTAACTTACCATTCCAGGCGTATAGAACACAACGCAAATAATAAATTTTGTTTCGACTAACTTAAGTGTATTGTTTATTCTCATAAATCATTTTCACATTACTAAACGTGTGTTGCAAATTAATGAGTGTGTTACTTTCTAAATCACCTTCTTAGTAGTAAAATTTTAGCTTAGAACATCATAGGCAAAGAATTAAAAATTCCTACTTAAAAGTCTTTACAAATCTTTTGCTTGAGGTAACGTCAAATATATTTGAAACTGGTTCATTGTCACGAAATCTTTCAAATTGAGATGTTTCGCCTATGACATCCGATGTATTCCTGAAGTCTTACAAGCATGACCAATAAATTTCATGTTTATACCAAAAAGAGCATAAACTCCATAAGACATACATATGATTATATCGTTTAAAAGAATAGAGAATTATTAAGCCCCAGGGCAATTCAAACTAGTATTTCTTGAAAAAAAGAAAAATTACTTTATAAATTTAAGGGAGACTCATCGATCACTAAGTTTTGATCTATAATCAAAGCGTATTAATGCTAACTTCAATTTCATTTGCTTCAAACATAGTGAGTCAATCCTAATCGATTTAATTTTAGTCCATTTAATCTAAACCTTAAGTCGGCATTTGGAAATGACTTTTATTTTTATCCTAAATTCAAATTTAATGAAATCACTATTGTGAGTTAATTACCTGTCATTAAAGTTATAGTTAAAAATAAATTATTTTGACATCTAGATAGATAAGGTATAATACATTTTGTCATCTCGGGTTATGGGACTCCTAACAGCCTAAAGCTGTTGCAAGGCATTTTAACGAACACCGCTTAATTGTTCTTCACAGCTAGTAAGATATATTCACGTGTCTCAAAGGAGGAAATCGGAAAATTCCCTAGCACTTACACCGGTACATGTGCATAAAGAGGGCAGAAGTAGTTCATTCATTTCCTGATGTTCCCCAGTGCTTGGACGAAACTCGTCACCTTATGCTCCTAAGTCTACCACTAGGACACTACCTTATGCTCCTATTCTACCACTAGGCAAAGGTGAGTTCTAGGTATACTACTTGCCCTTTATAGACTTTTATTGCCTTCACAGATTTCTTGATCGCTTATACAGGCCATCCGAAAAGACTAACATCTTCAAAAATTAACATGTCCACTTATACATTGGTACACCTCGAAGTCTTGTTTGTATAATTGTGTACGTATACTACGATGCATCGAATATATTCCTTGCAAAGAGGTACATACAAATACAATGTAATTGAATTTTAAATTAATTTATCAGGAACATACATGAAATCTTATATTACTCGTTATTTTTAAAACATGAAGTAGAAAGAATGCAGTTTCTGACCGTAATTATATGCTCATTTCTTTTAACATAAAACAAATTCAAAAGCAAAAAGAAATTTTTTTTGATTTATCTAAGCATATATACCTCGATGCAACGAATATATTCGAGAAGTAGGAAAACAAAAGTTTAATTAACAAAAAGTTTTCAATAAGAAATCAACTTTTCACAGTTTTATGCTTTAAGAAAAGTTTTTTTTTTTTCTTTCCAAATAAAAAGTATTTTAAAAAAGATTCTTCTAAATTTTTCTACAAGCTAAATATTTCGTTTGGATGTGAAGTGTGAAGATAGATAGAAATTTTCTTAGCAATCATTCTGTGAAAAACTATGCATTATTTTTAGCTACATATTTTTAAATGGAAGCTAAATAATTATAATCATAAATATATATATATATATATATATATATATATATATATATATATATATATATATATATATATATATATATATACATACACACAGAGAGAGAGTGTTAATGTTAATGTGTTATGTGTGTTTAAGTGCTAGACTTAATTACTAAGCAAATGGAAAAAGTTCTGGAAATTTCCATTAAATTTCGGAGTCTTCATTACTAAGAAACTCAAAGTTGATCAATAAAATTCGCTAAGCACTTAGAAATGGTCGGTAGTTGTTTTAATGCTTTTTATATACAAAAGTCATTACTTGAAAGAGTTGTAATGTAATAAATATGGTGTATATTATCGATATTTAAAATACTCTTTTAGTACATCCGACACTGAAAACTTAATAATTCACTTAATATTCATGTGTTGCTATGTAATTAAAAATTGAAGCAGCATGGAGATAAATAAATAAATAAGAATAAAAGTTATTAGCTGTTTCATACTTACTATTCTGTAATTGCAATCACAACAAGGCTTTCAAAGATCTTCCTTCAAATTCTGTAAAATTTATCCAGGCTTTTACGAGTAAATTTATTTCCTTCTTAAGGAAAAAATGTTTCTTCATTTCAAGAGTACCACAATGATTTCTTGTTTTATATATAGCTTTCTCAAAACTTATGCACACAAATCAATTAGTTTTATATAATAACATTTATTGTGCTAAAATACTCACATTATTTTTACTTCTAATAAATAAGCTATTACCAAATGAAAAATGTAACTACAAAGAGGATTTTTTTAAATACTTATCACAAGGGACTTAAAAAAGTCTTTAAATTTAATTTTTATTTAAACTTAAAATTTTGCTATGTTGAAAAACTGTTATGATAAATTATTTTTGAATACATATAAATACAATGAAATTTCACTTTCCATGACAAAAATATACATGGATATATATTGAAAAAATATTTTTATCAAATTTAGTAATAATAATGTAAATATTTTTTTGATAAAATTATTGCATTTTTAGGAGTTTAATCATTGTGTCACATTCTCAATATATGCAAAAAAATGTATTTTAATTTAATGCCTCACTAATTCTATCAATGCATACATAATATGAGCGAAAATTTGTCAGTTATTGCATAATTATTTGTGCTTTTATACGAATATTGAATGTATTAATAGGTAATTTCAAATTAATGAACAGCTTGATTCAATAATTGGAGAAAACGAGGATAAACAAACGTGACTGGTGACCAAAAATTTTATGAAAGTTATATGACTCATATGAAATAAAAAAGAAACAGTTATTTGTTTTTTTATTCCAATGGTGGGCACTGGGTGATTGACCCCCTTCACCACAACAACGCTAGAAATTGCTACTCATTTAGTTTTACCCGGTGGGCATCTGTGAAACAAATCACGGAGGCAAGTAGAATTACCCATGTCACACCAGCATAAACCCCTTTATAAGGTGGGCCACATTCTTACATCATCCCAGGAGAAAGGACAAGGAAACAGAGAAAGAAAACGTCCATGACTGAACCCGGATTTGAGAAAGGAACCAGCAGCCTAGGAGAAAGGAACGCTAACCACTCAGCCATCTACCGGCTAACAACTATTTACACATTAACCAAAACAGGAGAGAGAATTTCACGTATCAATCCAAAGAAAACCTGACTGCTACAAGTAATATTTTCACTCTACGGAAAATATATTAATGATGTCATAATGTCTTATAAGTGTTCGTTACAAAATACTGAATATATATATATTCAGTATTTTATAATATATATATTCAGAATTTTGCAACAATATATATTCTAAAGCATAATTTTAGCTAGAGTTTTATATAGAGAGTAAATGGGGGAAATATTTACTGTTTTCCTATATTAATTACCTTTACAAACATTACTAAAACATAATTTCGACTTTTTTAAATCTAAATTGAGAAATATTTATTCATTTTTTATTGCAATAAGAAATAAATTAAATTCAGGAGAATATGCAATATAGAGATATTGTCGACTATATCAATGACTTTAATGAAATGAAAAAATAACAAAAGTACCAAAAATAATGGCAATTAAAAAGGTGTTTCCTTTAACAGCTGTATTTTCTGGCTGAAAATAAGACGTGATAATGCAAAGTAAAAGAGGAATTTAAATTTTTTATCACTTCATCGGCAACATACATAAAATTTTAAAATTTTACTCGGCATTAATAAAACTTAATTAAAAAGGTTGCGATTTCTGGAAATGATTATATGCTCATTTCTTTTAACACCAAGCATTTATCTACATATTTTTTAATTTGTCTAAGCACTAAAACAAAAGTCTAATTAGCAAAAAAATTTCAAACTTCTTTCAGTAAAAAGTCAACTTTTCACAGTTTTATACTTTAAGAAAATAATTTCTTCGAATTTAATGCATTTTAAAGAAGATTCTTATAATTTTTTCTACAAGTTAAATATTTTTTTAAATGTGAAGATAGATATGAATTTTCTTAGCAATGATTCTGAGAAAAACTCATTACATTTTTAGCATCATATTTTCAAATGGAAGAGGGAAATATTATAATTTCTACAATTTTTAAAAAATATCTTTATTATACTTAATTCAGTACACACAAACACACACACACATATATGGAGAGAGAGAAAGAGAAAGTCTACTATAATGTTAATGGGTTAAGTGTGTCTAAGTGCTAGACTAGTCTTGATTACGAAGCAAATGGAAAAAGTTCAGTAAATTTCCATCAAATTTCGGGATCTTCATTACTAAGATTGGTTCTGAACTTAAAGTTTATCAATAAAATTAGCTAAGCACATAGAAATGATCGGCAGTTGTTTTAATGTGCTCTTAGAAAAGTCATTCTTGAAAGAGTTGCAATTTAATAAATATGGTATATATTATCGATATTAAAAATACTCTTTCAATGCATTCGATATTGAAAACTTAATAATTCACTGTTACAATATTCAGATGTTGCTTTTTAATGAAAAATTGAAGAAGCATGAGGATAAATAAATAAATAATAAACATTACTAGCTGTTTCACACGTATTTTGTAATTGCAATCACAACAAATCCTTCAAAGATCCTTATTCAAATTCTTTAAATTTATCCAGGAGCAGCTTTTGTGAGTCAATGTGTAACTTGCTCAAGGAAAAAATGTTTCTTAATTTCAAGAGTACCACAATGACTTTTTGTTTTATAAATAGCTTTCTCAAAACTTATGCACAGAAATATAATAATATTTATTGCTAAAATACACACATTGTTATTACTTCTAATAAATAAATTATTACCAAAAAAAAATTCAACTTCAAAGAGGATTTTTTATATTCTTTATAATTCTTAGGTATTTAAAAAAGTCTTTAATTAAATTTAATTTTTTATTTAAACTTAGTTTCGCTATGATGAAAAACTGTTATGCTAAATTTTTTTTTCAATTACATACAAATACAATGGAATTTTACTTTCCATGACAAAAATATACACGTATATATTTTGAAAAAATACTTTTATCAAATATAGTAATAATATTCTTTTTTTTCATAAAATTATTGCATTTTTAGGAATCTAATCACTGTGTCACATTCTCAACATATGCCGAAAATGTGTTTTAACTAAATTAAAGCCTCAGTTATTCTATCAATGCATACATAGTATGAGAGAAAATTTGACAGTTATTGCTTGATTATTTGTGATTTTAAAACGAATATTGCATGTATGAATATGGAGTTTTAAATTAATGAACAGCTTGGCTCAATGATTAGAGAAAACGAGGATAAACAAACGTGACTGGTGAACCAAAAATTTTACGAAAGTCATACGACTCACATGAAATAGAAAAAGAAACATTTATTTATACATTAACCAAAAAAGGAGAGAGAATATCATGTCTCTATCTAACGAAAACCTGGCGGCAACAAGTAAGCTTTTCACTTTACGGAAATATAAATATCGACTATATAAATATCTTTAATGAAATGAAAAAATAACACAAATAGCAAAAAACAATGGCAGTAAAAAAAGTGATTATATACTCATTTCTTTTAACACCAAGCATTTATGTACATATTTTTAATTAATCTAAGCAGTAAAACAAAAGTCTAATTAACAAAAAGAATTCAAAATTCTTACAGTAAAAAATCAATTTTTCACAGTTTTATATTTTAAGAAAACTATTTCTTCGAATTTAATGTATTTTAAAGAAGATTCTTATAATTTTTCGTACTAGTTAAATATTTCTTTTAAATGTGAAGATAGGTAGGAATTTTCATAGTAATGATTCTGAGGAAAACTGTACATTAAGTACACACACACATACAGAGAATCTACTAATGTTAGTGTGTTATGGTGTGTCTAAGTGCTAGACTTAATTACGAAGCAAATGGCCAAAGTTCAGTAAATTTCCATTAAATTTCGGAGTCTTCATTGCTAAAATTGGTTCTGAACTCAAAGTTTATCAATAAAATTCTCTAAGCGATTAGAAATGTTCGGCAGTTGTTTTAATGCTCTGCTACACAAAAAAGTTTTTACTTGAAAGAGTTGTAATATGGTATATATTATTGATATTAAAAATATTCTTAGTACATTCGATATTAAAAACTTAATAATTTACTTAATATTCAGATGTTGCTTTGTAATAAAAAAATTTAAACTGCATGAGGATAAATAAATAAACAACAATAATCACGATAAGGCTTTCAAAGATTTTCATTCAAATTCTTTAAAAATTATCCAGGAACAGATTTTGTGAGAAAATGTGTAACTTGCTTAAGGAAAAATATTTCTTAATTTTAGGAGTGTGCCATAATAATCTCTTATTTTATACATAACTTTCTCAAAACTTATCAACACAATTTAATCAGTTTTATATCATAACATTAATTACTAAAATACACACATTATTTTTACTTCTAATAAATAAGTTATTACCAAATGAAAATTTTAACTACAAAGAGGTTTTTTTGAATACTTACTACAAAGTATTTCAAAATGTCTTTACTTAATTTTTTATTTAAACTTAGTTATATACTAATGTTGAAAACTGTTATCCTAAATTATCTTTAAATATTTGGATATTTCCATACATAATAAATTTAAAGATAACTTTAATTTGTTTCAAATAATAATTTTGAAAAGAGAGCAATTTTTATTTTATATTACTTTTAATAATTTGTGTTAAACAATATTTCTAATTTATTTTTTTATTAAAATCATATTAGGTTAGAAATTGCGAAGGTTGAAGCTTTATCCAAATCAAATATAAGTGCTCACTGCAAAAAAGCTCACCAAGAAAGATATTCCAACTTCAGAATTATAGACTCATAACCTTAAACTACAATATTTTTATTAGGTTTACGCCCATTGTTGTTCCAGATGTAAAACCTTTTTAATCATCCAAATCTATCGAACTACTATACCGAATGAAACATGCACAATAGGTTGTTGAATGATCCCAACCATGTTTACTTAAAGACTACTGACTAAAGAATTGTATCATCAGGGAAGCAATTCTGATAGGTTTGAGTTGCATGAGCACATCTCTGTCGCTGACTTGTTGAAAAATAAATCCCGATGATGACTGCTAAGAAGCGTTTGAACATCCGTATCTTCATGGTACTGGTGATGTTTTAATGCTAGGTCTGATAAGACAGCTTTCAGCGTCCAACAATGTAATCCTATATAAAGTCGTCGAAAATGAAACATTTTTTATTTGTTTTATATAATGTTAGTTGATCAATAAAAATGAATATTTTGAAAGTTGTTAATATCCATGTCTTGAAAGCTTAATCACTTTTATGTTTGGTACAAAAGAAAGTTGGCATATAAAATTTCTAATATACTGAATTATTCTTTAAATTGCTAAAATTATCAAAAATTTTTTATATATCCAAGGATTTTTTTTATTAGAATATATACGCAAGAAGTAGTCACACTAATATGTAAACAAAATATTTTGTTTTACAATACTTTTACTGTAACATTATCTTGACAGCCACAAAGATACTATTGTATTCTTAAGTTATCCTTTTCTGCAAGGATCTATTGCTTTTGAATCTTCACATTTTCTCTTAATATATTTCTTTTCTTATGCGTCAATTTTCATTGCTTTTTGCACTAATGTTAGAAATTATTCTACACCATTTTTTTTCTCTTTTTGATAGGAAAAGTTCAAGCTAATGTATTTAACAAAATTATATTACTCGAAAATGAAAAGCTTTGAGTTGCATGATTAGACACATGTCATAATCTATGATATTTACACACAGTTATTTACCCAAGAAATATTTAACAACCAAACAACTTGTTCTTATACAATGTCTCTGCATATTCACTTACTTTCCAAAAACTAACAATAAATTATCGTTGTTGATTATGATTAAGATCACCTATTTTATTATTTAATTCGACTCACTCATATTTAATTTTTTATTATAGCAAAATGTCTTGTATATGTACTATATTATAATTAAATGTACTATATTAAAATGAAAAAATCTTTTCGCGTTGCAGCCTTTTTTTAGAATAATGTGGAATATACAAGTAGAATTTTAAAATACACTGAAAATATATTAAATATCTTTAAAAAATGTAAATTTTATTTTATTTGTATAACATTTAAAATTTTTCATTTTCTACTATTTACTATTCTACGTATTTTTTTACGTTGAAAAACATATTTCATTGTAGTACATTTCCATATTTTGTATAGGTTTATTACGCTTGTGGTGAATTTTAAGACATAAGTATTTCTAAAAAATTACGCTTTTTATTATGAGGAATTCATAGTTTAGAATTACTATTAAAAGTGAGTTAGTTTCCATACACCGATTTGATTGCCTAAACTGAAAATAATTGTATTTGTTAGCGACAATACCATGTTATCACATTTTTGACGAAGAACGAAAGAAAACTATTATTTGTACTATCAAAAGTGAACATGAAGAAAAATGTCATTAAAATGTTGGTATTCCCCTATGACGAAAGATTTTTGTTTCATGGAATGACTCAGAAATCGATTTTCTGACTGAGAACTCTTCGAAGTCTGTAAATCTGAGCATTCAGGTCCTTAAAACTCACTGTGCAAAGCAGTTTTCTTTAAGTCTGTATATAGCCAGTTTAGCTTAACAGTTTTGCTAGTATTTTTTATTTATTTGAAATCATTTAGCATTTATTTAATTTTATTTAATCTATAATTTAATAAACTTTTCTACAAAATATTCTATAATTGTTTGAATTAAAGAAAGTTGAAAATGTTTTTTTCCTTAAAATGTTTTTATTGACCATTAATGCTTCAGTTTGTTGTTATGCTTAATGACAATAATTTTTAGTGCTTTCTTGATGTGATTAAAAATGATAAATAGAGTGCTACTAGTATTACAGTTTCCTGAAGAGAAAGCATAAAGTGGCTTAAAAACAGTAAATAAATTATGTGATTTTAAACTAAATATATTTATTATATAAGTGATATGTTTTTTGTTATAATATAAATTCAGTTTTAAAACAACTATTTCTAAATTAAAATTTTAGAATTTTAATTCATTTTCTGTAAATTATATTTACAAAACCATTATATAACAGTATTAAATTTATATATATAGCATAAACTGAAAAATACTTAAAATAAAAAATAATTACGTGCTCGGAAAATAACAAATAAAATATAAAACTAATATGAATTAATTACTTTATAATTAAGAAAATATTATTAAATAAATGGGATTTTAACTGTGACAGTTTTTAATTCCTGCTGATATATTTTGGCACTTTCCCATTTGAGATATAAATACCAGAAGAATTTCTTAACAAATCATCCGTAACTTAAGTAGAAAGAAAACTGAATTATACTTTTATACTCATGTATGACATTGATACAATAATTTGAAATGTATATTATTTAATAATTTTCTTGTAAATCATTCTATACGTCAGTGATCGCCAAACTGGGAGTCGATAGCGTGCTGCTTGAATCGCATGGTCATATTTGGTATATCGAGTTAACAATCCATTTGGTCAATCTAGATTTTTTCTAGGCACTGGTGATTAAATTACTTGTGCCACTGAACATATTTATCATCAAAAAAACAATTCTGTTGTGGAGATAGAACTGATTGATTTTCAAAATGATTTATCTGTAAAACTGCTTTCTTCACGTTATGAAATATCTCGCCGCTAGTTTTTATACTCAATTTTTGGTCCAGATTTGTTATAATCTTTCATATATTCAGGCAATATTCAACTCTCTATATCTGTGTAAGATTTTTTCTTAAAGAAAATTCAATAAAAATAAATACAGAAAGATTCACTGATAAACATTTAGACAAATATATTCGAATGACAGTAACTACCATAAAATTAAAATACTTGAAGCTGAGAAAAAAAGAGTTTAATTTTATTAATTAAAAATAATAACTATGGAAAGATCTATAATTACATTAGTTATTTATCACTAACAATGCTTCAATTTCTTTCACTTGTACAATTCAATTTTAACTCCTTTTTGTTATGTATTGTTTAATTTGAACTGATTTCATATTTACTTGAAATTTATGTTCATAAGCAATGAAATTAAGATAGAGATTTAAAAAAGATTCTTAATTCCTTGATTAATGCTTCACATTAGGATTTAAAAATAGTATAGTAGTTCAGAAATTTCATAAGTTTGCTGATTATTACTATAAGTATTTCATTTATATAAGAAAAGTAAAATATATTTCTGTAATGAAAATATTTTTATTAATCTTTAATGCCGTCAGTTTGTCAGATGTTTGCAGTTTTTAGAACTTAACAATTGTTATGAAAATTCGTTATTCGGTAATATTAATAAATTTTCTTATATAAAATTATTTTGTGATTCAAATAAATGAAAAGAGTTTAAGTGCAAAATATATTATGGTATACGCTGTATATTTATTTTTATTATAATATAAATTCAGTTGAAAAAGTCTTCTTACAGCTACAAAACAATCATATACCTTTACTAAATTTATTTGTATAAATTGTAAAACACGAGCTTAAAATTAGGGATATATATAAATATATATAAATAAATATATATATGTATGTATATGTATATGTATATGCCCTATTTTAAATATATATTCCTAGAAAAATAACTGAAATAAAATATACAAACTAGAATAAACTAGTTATTTTATAAATTTAAAAAATATTAAATGCACGTGATTTTATTAACTGCATCATTTTAATTCATGTGGAACTTTCCTGTGTTTCATAGAAGTGACAAAATAAACGAGGATTTCTTAACAAGACATACGTAACATGAGTAGAAAAAATAACTTAATAACTTTTACAAGTGCCTTATTTCGGTGAATGAAGTGAAATGTGAGATTCTCTCCCACGTCAGAACCGTGAGTCACGTGCCGAGCAATTTCGATTAGCCTTTCGATGATTTGCGATTTGACCTCCCACTACTCGGGAATGACCATTAAAGTCCCCCTCTTTTATCCTGATCCCCCGAGGAACCTGTTTTCTGCAAAACAAGCCCGCGTCTTGTAGAAATTGTCCGGGTGCCATTAAATTGAAAGTGCGCTGTAAGTGCTGAAAACAAATCAAATATTCTTCATTAATACAAACAAGTAATAAAATAAATAATCCAAGACATATTGTGTAAATTACATTGATCTCATTGATTTGGAAAAATCAAAATAATTTTTGATTATTTAATTTGCCTTTTAAAATATTTTCACAATAAGTATTTGGAATAATAATTTCTTTTAAAGTAAATCATAATGATAACAGCGATGGATACTTCATATACTATGCAAAAAACTGCAATCTTTAATAAACTATTTGTAGTTCCTTTTTATTAAATTTCGTTTCCCACTCTGAATATAATTCATAGAATACAGTACATTCCCGATTGATTACGGAATTAATTGAGTAATATGGCTATCGAGGAAAAGCTTGTTATAAATTTATAGATATACTTCTTTTAAAAAAAATCATTCACATTTTCTTAACAATAAAATACTTCTTTATTAGGCACTGAAGTTTTTGGTATTCTGATATCGCGGATAAGCTTCTAAGAGAATAAAACGCCCTCTGATGATTAGGAATTCATTGTATTTTCTACAACATTCTCTTCCTTTGAACTAACTTATTTTAATCACAAGCAAAAGTGTCTGAATGGCAACTGAATTGTTAGTGTTCAGGCCTTCTATTTGTGGGTTCACTTCCCGTATCCTGGTTGACTTAGCTCTATTGTGTATAAATTGATAATAAAATACAATCATCAACTTGTCAAATATTTATTTTAAAATGCTTTTTAAAGGGAAAAAACAAAATCTTTCAATTAATATTGTAGCATGATCACAAAATAGTGAGTATTCGTTTGTCACATTGTTTTCAAGACATCATATCGCGAAAAATAGTGGTAGCTTCTCAGACAGTTTTGAGGGGTTCATTTTGTGTCCTCTACGGGGCTACCACTTATTTAATGTATATTTATTTTCTGTTTATGGGGGTTTTTGAACTTTTGAAGACTTCATATATATTGCACTTCTTTCCCTATCTCAGGGTGGCTTTGAAGGTTTATCACATATGTAATAAATCCTTTAATAATCTCACATATAACTATTAACAGTTTTTAAAAAATCGCGTTATTTAATTTGTAAAATAAATCAAATTTTAATTAAAGACGAATTTACTTTCGAAATGATGGTATGAATAAAATTTTGCAAATCAATACAGACTATCTCAACATTAATATTTTCCTTTCCTTTTTTGACTTTATATTAGTGATCTGTATTATTAATTTGTAGTCTAATTGTGTACATTAATAACTTGTTTATTTGATGATTAATAAAAAGGACAGCGAAACAAAACCCATCTTCAAACTTTTGAAGTCTAAGTAGTATTCGGTAATTTAATGATCAAAACTAAGCCATGTGACGTTTAATAGCGTCTTAACACATATTTCAATTTGCTTACTGATAATAAATTAAAAATTTAGTACTGGTTAAGTATTGCATCGTAATAACA
This sequence comes from Latrodectus geometricus, assembly GCA_026290005.1. NCBI lineage: Eukaryota > Metazoa > Arthropoda > Arachnida > Araneae > Theridiidae > Latrodectus > Latrodectus geometricus. The sequence continues at coordinate 414,807 of JAPDSC010012266.1, read as the reverse complement.
AAGTACAAACAAAAAATTAAGTAGTGCAAAATAATTCGATAAGCAATGTGTAAAATTGTTTGATAGCCCTTCTTGCAAACTTACTTCAATTTTTTAAAATTATACTACAGTTACATGTAATGAAAATTTTATTCTATAAAAGTAAGCAAATTAATGTGTATCATAATAAAAATATATAATTTTAATAAATATATATATTAAGATTATGAATTTTTTTAAGGGGGATAAAATAATCATATATAAATGATGGAATTACTTGTACTTCATTCAATGTTCCTTAATATATGCTATAGTCAAAAATATTTGAAACGTAATAATGTATTAAAAATTATACTTAATTTAGTAATCGATTAGGAATTAATTAACAGTTCATTAAAAATTTTAATTTGTTTTATTTATTAATAAGATAAAATGATATTCTTTGAAACTCAAATTAAAAAATACCCATTTTTTCTTTTAATTTCTTGTTTTTCATAAATTATTATTTTTTATACTAGACTGAATATATAAATTCAATATTTGATTATAAAAATAATATTTTTAAAATTTAATTACTAATGAAAGAAATCAGGCATTAAAAGCAAAATTTATTAAACACATTTATAATACTTTATTTTGAAAGTAAATTATTATATGAGTAATATTCAAGAAATTGCGATTTCAGTGGTTTTGAATTTCAACTGATTGCATTAACTGAAAGATCTGAGGCATTGAAGAAAAATAATCGAAAGAAGTTTATTCTAATCGGCCATGAATCTGTACGAAAAAAATTGATTACACAGCGCGATCACACTTTTTATATCTTTAAACTTTTATCGCTGTGTGAGCATATTTTTATCAAAATAACACTCAAGTTAGAAAAAAAAAAAACATTTCATGTTATTTGTCTTGTTCATGAAATTTAATCTCCTCGAAAACTCGTAATTACTTAAAATCTTAACAATTTGTAAATTTTGAATTAAAATTGTTGACTTCAAAACCATATTATGTTTTATTGAAATACATTATAGCTTTAAAATCAACACGCTTTGTATTATCATATACAAAGCAAGAATTTACAGACTATGCAAAGCGATCTAAAATTTTTTCCTTAAGAAACAATGACTTTGGAGTTTCGTAGCATATCTTATTACAGGAAAAGTAATTCATCAAGCTGTTTAAGTTAAAATAATCAAGTTGTGTTTTTGCTTAGCTAATGTTAAAAGTTTAATTCAAATTTTATGAAAAAGTTACAGGATATAACGAGTAGTTGATTATTCGCAATACTGACTTCTAGTATTAAGACATTTATATCAGATATTTAAATAATTCTTTTTGGGACCGTTATATCGTCATTTAAAGTATAAAAATATTGCATACAATTTAACAATGAAATATTTTATAGTGCATAAAAATAAACAAACTTCCGACATGAGCTTTGATTCCCAACAATAAAATTAAGTAATTTATAATAATTCAATTGTATAAGTTAATTTGAGAAGAGATAGATAATTTTTTCTTATCTACATTTATATCGATTTCTATTTTTTAGAATACGTTACAAGTATATATACACTACTGACCAACAAAATAGTAACACCATGAAGGAATGCATATAGAAATAGGATATTTATTGTTCGTAAGCCACATATGACATGAAGACAAAATGAAAACACAGATATAGTAGAAATATTTACCGTCGCACCCTGTCATCTAAAACGCCCTTTATCCGGACAGTACAGAGTTGAACTGGACTCTGATGACAGAAATGGGAGACTCATTATTTCATGCCACTTTATTAACCGTAAAAGATATGGCGGGCAGGTCTCACGGTAATCAATGACTTGATGTTTTTAATTTGTGAGAGGTCTGGAGACCGTGCAGGAGCGATGTGCTTGCACGGTACCAGAACACGATGTGCAACACGTGCTTTTGTGTTGTCTTTTTGAAACAAAGTATTTTGTAGGGCTGGAAAATGTGGCACAATCGATACCCTTAAGACGTTAGAAATGTACCAGTAGCCATTCAAATTGCTATCTATCGGAACAGAAAGTCATGCGTATCCAGTTACTAATAGCTGCCCATGTTGTGTATTCAGTGGCTGCCCGTAGCATCACACCAGGTGCAGAACTCCAACGATATCCAGTGTAACCATTGTGCGACCTTTTTCTTCGGAATTTCAAGAGATTTATAGGGCCATCAGAATGCTCCATAGAAACCAGGTTTCTTCTATAATTACGACATTGTACCCCTCCTATGTCCAAATTTGTCACCAATCTATTTTATATTCGCAGAAAACTTGTTGGATTTCGACCTGAACGATTGTTAATATAAAGAACGATAATCCACATACTGGATAGCAACGACACTACCTCCATTGAATTCCGATACTTGCTGCTAAGCATGTTTTTCCTATTAGAGGCTTAGCACGATATTCTGAGAAAATTCCGACTTTACAAAGCAATTTCCACAGTACATTAGATATCGTTTGTCCCTCCTTCATCGTTGTTCGGCATTTGCATATTCCAAGCTCTTCTTCTTTTCAAGTGATTTTCACATTCATAAGACCATTTTTTCTGGTGTTGCAATTTTAATGGCCGCAGCAGTATAAAGAAACACACTTACTTACGTA
>JAPDSC010012266.1:391547-411796 GCA_026290005.1 Latrodectus geometricus | reverse complement strand
AAAATTTGTTATTAAAAAAGATTAATTGTGAATATGAATTTTAAAATTGTTAAAGGCTATAAGAAAACGCATTAATTGGATTTCATAAATAACAGGAAACATTTTTATTGAATGATTGATTTGCGTGCCAAACACTATTTTATTGAAAACTTATTTGGCACACAAAGACTAAGAAATAAGATACTGTGATGGCACAAAAAAAGGAATATGGTAAGGCAACAAAGAGATAATACGATACAGAAGTATGTGTGCCACAGAAGGAATAAATTCAAAGTGTAACATAATTCAACAAAATAAATAACACAAAATTTCCTTTTTCAGGTATATTTACAAGAAATAGAAATATTGAAGCTTACGAAAGTTCTGATGATACGAGTAATGCATATTAAATCCAGGATTTGATTAAGAAAGGTGTTTTCTTTAACGTGCGGATTGGTTAGAAATTTTCTCTCTCTGTTGAAAAGCGATTTCTTACAGAATCGGTTATTCATTCTACTAGCATTTCTTACTGCTTGTTTTGCTTGACTAGGATTTATTTTCAACCTAATGATGATGAAACACGTTGCCATGGTGCATAAGATACGAAACTTTCGTTAGATAAACATTTAGTTTGTAAACTGGCATCATAATTTCATTTACCATTATGAAAATAGTTTATTGAGTAGCACCATTTGAATAAAATGATTCCAATGATATAAAATAGAAGAACTTAAATAATCAAAGGAAGTAGAAAGAAAAAGGAGAGAAAATAAAAAAAATAAAAGCGTTTCACTAAAAAAGAGATAAATAAACAGTATCAGATTAAGTCATTTCGAGAGAAAAAAAAAAGTATTTCATTTATATTCAGTTTTATGACAGTATTCTTGCACATCTTCAGATAGAAATGTTTTTATATATATCTTTTTTGAAATAATTTTGAGAAAGAACAATTACCTTTAGAATTCAGAAATAATGACAAATTTAAAATTAATATATATATATATATATATATATATATATATATATATATATATATAATTGATGAGGGAAATATTCCGTTTGTACAACACTCTGAAGGAAGATGCTTGGAAGATTTCCGGGGTTTTTTTCTTTATGATATATTAATATTAATCCTACAGTAAAAAGCCATTTCAGAAGTTGATACGCTGTGACATCTTTCAGCTATTAATCTATCATTACGAGGTGTCAAAACTATGTTAAAAGTTGTTTTGAGGCCCAGTGATAAGATATCGGGTCCTTAAAGAGGAAGGTTAACAACTTGATTCAGCCAGTGTTAGACTAGGAAGAAATGGATGTTGTATTTCTTATGTGAGCAGACACTTTTTTCGAGGTAACTTTACGAGTTTTCGAGACTCCTTTCGATTGAAGAGTATTACGACCCACTTTCTGTTGAACGTGCTTTGGAAAGTTATTTTGTCTGAACTTTATCAGTTTTATTCCAAACCTTTGTAATTAGATTATTCATTAAGTGGCATCAAAGTTCTTTTGAAATATTAAGTAATTACTCATTAATAACAGAACTTTTCAACTTTAAAGTATTTTGATAGTATTCAATTTTTTTTCTCTATTGTCATTAAAAAAAGAGTAAAATCTCTTATAAAATTGTATTAAATTAAAGGAATTTTATAGAAGTTGTAAAAATAATGCTTCATATCTGTCACAAAATTTTGCTCATATAAGAATATATTTTCTGATATAAAACATTTTCTTTATGAATTTTAGTTATAAAAATCTCTTTGGATTAAATAGGTCTTATTTATATGCTGCGTCTTTTTTTAGAATAAAAGCGAAATTCTTATTGAAATTAACCCCAAACACTTTTCTTAATTTAAAACTATTTGAATTTCAATAAATATATACATGTAAATTTCAAAAATTATGTAAATTATTTCCCTATTTTTAATTGAATAACTTTCTATCTGAATAATATTGCATGCAACTACGATGGAAAAGTTTACAATTTTTTAACGATTGGAAATAATTTTCATAACATTTCATAAAAACGGAAACGGTTCTCTCGATTATTCGGAGAAAACAGAGATATTTTTACAAAACTGTTAGCATAAAAATAAATACATTCATTTAGTAATTTTTAAAAGTTCTCATATTCGACCCCAGTCAACGTTCAACAATGAGGGATTTTCTTCCTATATTCATTATTGTTGTCAGGTTTGGTGCTTGGAGTTTTTTGGTTTTTTCCTGTGTGGTACGGGATTACGGCTTTCTATCAATAAAAAGTTCTCTTAAGGAACAATATTTGACGGTTTTTAAAAACTTTACAACAGATTTCTTTCTTTTGGTTGTACGCTACGAAATGCCTAACAAAGTAAGTCTGTTGCAAAGTGTTTGATTATTTTTACAAAGTATTAAATATTCTATTTAAACAGTTTTCCAATCGATCCCATCTTTGATAAAATTTTATTGCAAATAAAAACTTTGCTCTCTTTCTCAGTTTCTTTCTTGAATTTAGATACATGGTTGCATGAAACAGAGCAGTAAAGTACGTGAAGTTTTTATTCGTTTAAGTTTTATTTCTCTCTTTTTTAATACTATTGTAAAAAAGTTCAGCTTTTGCTGTTTAAATATTTAAAACTCTCTCTTATTTTGTAAATAAACACGGTATTTTTAATTTTGATTTATACCAGCTATATCCTTTGCTATTTTGTTTCCACCTAAGCATATATGCGATTTTCCCGAACACTATTATTTCATTTTAAAAACTTTTAATTAACTTAATCCTATCATTTTGATATTGTTCTAATATTTAAAAATAACTTTCAAGGTTTCATTGGTGAGCAGAGTTTGAGACAAAAAATGTCTAAAATAGAGCACAGTCTGCTAAATTCGTAATAGGATTAGATATTTCTGGGTTTCCTCCCTTGCGACTCAAGAATACGGCCCCCTACCTGAGAAATGTCTTCCCAGAAGACAGTTTACACAGTGGTTATATTAAAATGCTTTACAACGGTCTTCGTTTGCTAGACTGTCAACTATGCGATGTCAAAGCCTGAGATAGAAATCAAGCAGACGCTTGATTCAATGAAAGACTGGAGTACTCACCATTCAGCTACCAATAATCGAACTAATAAAAGTCAATTTAAAAGGATCAGAAAAGTCAAAATTAAAATATTTTTTCTATTCATTTAATCATTAAATTATGTTCAACGTGGTTCTGAAGATAATTTAATAGTTTCATTAACAGTATTTATGTTTTGTGGGTTGTTTGTTTATTGGTCTCTTTACGTCCTTTTTTTTTTTTACTCGAGCAATATATTATTTCTGTATCTTTAGGGTGTGGGATCTTTCAAAGATGACATTATTAGGATGAAGTAATCATTCAACTGCTTATAAGGAAGTTTAATTGCAGCATATTTTTAAAATTGAGACGCCTTTAATTATAGATATTAACTCTTCTCTTTGTAAGCTCATATATAACAAAATTCTTATTTTCCTGGTCATTTTTTCAATGATTGTCATGAATTGCCTCTCTCTCTCTTTCTTTGTCACTACCTTTCGAAAAATACTATTTCAACTAAATATTAATAAAAGTACATATTTTTATATATATATTACAAAATCCACACACATATTTTTATACAAAAAATAGCAAACATTTTAAGTTAATCAAAATCATAAGATTAAGAGTTTATAATTCAATAAACACTTTTTACAATTTCACCATCAAATCAACACCATAAATATTTTTTTGTATTTATTTTTTTATATATATATATATATATAAACTAACAACACAACACCTTAGAAAATATGGTGTTATTTATCCGAGGCTTCATTCTCTAATTACTATTATTATTTAACGCTTGTTAGCCAATACTTGATTTATCATTATTCCATATCATTTCAATAATTAGAACAAACTTAGAAAATAATACGTTAATCTTGTTGGTTGGAAAGAAGGTAAAATGTAATGTCTAAAGAAGAAGTTAACCCATCAGTGAATAAACCTCAGAAATTAATAGAATATATAAATCATTAGAGACTCTGGAAATCATTGCTTTTATTTGATTGTGTCTTGCAATGTATAACGACTAATCAAAGGTGCATTTTTGTAAATGAAGTAAACACCGTAACAAATATTTTAATACAATTGAAGATAATGTATTAATATGTCTGTTCACAATGTTTTAGATATTTTATTTATTTTGCAATACTGAAGAGTTTTATTTTACCATATTGAAAATATTTTTGTGATTAATAACGTATCTTCCTCTTCTTCGTTTTTCTTCTTCGTAATTTCTTCTTCTTCGTTTTAAAAAATATTATGAATTCTCTAATCTAACAAAACAAGAAAAGTAAATATCAATTTACAATCTTTCTTTTCAGAAATTTTTTTTAACGATGTATAAATATATTTCCTTGCTAATTTTATCATTTTTATTGCGGAAAAAATCAACATTAAGTTGGCAATGATGACTTCCTGTGGTGTTTCATGAATCATATATCCAGTGCTTCAATGATTAGTGAGGCGTTGACCCCAATCCCATTCCCTATATTATTCTCATATTAATCCCAAATAGGCAATGTTTTTGCCTTGCTCACTCTGACATTAATCAAAGTAAGCTCTTTGACTTTTTGCTTTCGAGAATAATGCTCATGGAAGAGTAGCATGTGGATCCCAAACATCAAAGAAATAGACACTCCACAGAATTAGGCAAATACACTGTAGATGTAATGTATTCTTCTCTTAAAACAAACAAAAAATGGACAAGAGCTTTAATAAGAGGGAATAAATGAAAGCAAACTTACTCTGCATAGTATTTACTAAAATTCAACACTAAATAGTACAAAAAAAATGTTTTTTTAACGTTAAGTACTATATTTTACTTGTATAATATATATTTTATACAAGTAAAATTGTTAATGAGACAAAAATGCGAGGTAAACAAGTCATCATGTAACTGTCGAGGGAACTGGAGAGATTATGGAATGATTAAATTATATCTATTTATACTATCATAAAAACGGATTTAAAAGAATGTCAACAGTATTGTCGTATCTTGCTTTAATACCATGAATTTCCTTATTGATATGGCAATTAGTGTTGCACATTATTTTTAACGGACTTTTATTTACCATTCGAAGAAATTCTACGTTATCATCAATGTAGGGCATACAAGAATATTAAAATAATAAATCAGTTTGAAATATCTATGAAGAGCAATTCATGTATTGATTAGAAAATAATGCAAAATTAAAGACGCTTACGTAATGTTGCTGTACATCGTAGATAATATGTTGCTTTCTTGTTCACATTCCTCTTATGAAATTTTTCAAAAAAACGGTTCATTGAAAATTCTTATCACCCTTTCAAATGATGCAACTCTGTCAAACCTTTTAGTTTTTTAAAATGATATGATCTTGTGACATAGTGCTCGAAAAATTATAAATAAATATAATATGAGATTTATAATCTTTACCAATTAATTTCACCTCTCTGGGAGAATAACTATATATCATTTATTTGAAGACATTTTTTCAGGTATTTTTTATTTTTCAGCATATTTTTCATAAATGGGAAAATTTTATTTTTTAATTTATCAGATATGTTAGTTACCATAAAGAAAATTACTAAACTATTTAATGTAAGGAATAGTACATTAATTTATATTTAGAAAAAATTCCAAACCAATATATATCTCACTATTTGCTTGTTATATAAAACATACTGCTTGCACAGTTAAAATTGAAATGGAATTCTATCTATTAATTAAAACTATGGATTATTTATTAAAATTTTACCACTCATATTAAAGTAGTTATGACTTGCTATTCTATATTAGTTCATTCAATCTAATTTATTTAAAAATGATTTAAATATTTTTCTTAAGTGAAATGTTTCCGAAGATATAACAAAATAAGTGTTGCAAACTAGAATGAAACATCCCTGCCCAGATATCTTTTACAATTTAAAAATATGAGTTGCTTTATTGTATTCTTCGAAAGAATTTTTATATAAATTCGTAAATACCAAATATAGGAATAACAAGTGAGCAACACAGTTTTCATCCATCTTTTCCGGGTTCGCCTCAAGGCTCGTAAATATTCCCCTGATATTCTAATAAGTAGAAAAGATCACATGGAACATGTGCTGACTGACGCTCGAGATAAACGTGAATGGATGATAGTGAAACTAAAACCAAAACAGAACACTTGGTGCAGACTTTCCCTGTCGAGTTAGAACCGGAAAGTACGGAACATTTTTCCCGATACCGAAAGTACTCACAAGTGCCACCAGAGCGCGTCCCACCTCTCAATGATTCGGTGTGAAAACTCTATCTTACAATTTCCCCTTATTTCAGAGTTAGATCACAGCTAAAGCTGTGAACTTCGCTGAGAGAACGACTTGAGGCCAGCGCAGATAAGAGTCTTGGCTGCCTGCTGTTGGATCGGGAATAAGCGGCGAAATGCGTTGTCGCCAGCCGGTAGTTTTAATTATACCTTTCTACCGCTTATTCTGAAAACATTGACAAAATCAGAATCTCGAAACTAGAATCGATTTTGTTCTTTCTTCTCAATGTATTAGAGAAATTAAATGATTCTTAAAAAATAATAAATGAATATAAATTGATTTCCTGAATAATTTTTATAGCATTTTTATCATAAATAAGCTTAAAAAGATGCATGATTTTAAACTACGAGTGTAACATAAGGATATTTCATAATGAACAGAGAAATTACACTAATACCATGTTCTTGGGTATGGCACCCACATAGTCCTTTACACCGAAAAATTATTGAGTTAAATTGAAACTTAACACAGCATTAAAAATTACTGTATAATCTAAAACTATAATCATGTTTTTCAATCCAGAATAAGCTTTTGTATAAAAACATTAACTCTCCTTTACTTTGGGGGAAAAAAAAAAAAAGGAAAGCTTTGTTTTTCAGAAATTTTACATAAATATTTTAAATATCAATAAATCATTTTCAAAATTTGAATTTAATTCAATTAAAAATCGTTCACATCTAGAACAATTCGTGAAGATGAGTGCTAAAATGTAGGTGATGATGTTCATGCATCATATTGGTTAATGTTTCCCCCTTTAATGGATGACGTTTAAATCCAATGAGAAAAACATGCAAAGTTATCTTTCTTCCGTTCATGGCATTGTCTTATGTCGCGTTTTGTTTAGTACACTCAGAAAGGAGTCAACAACTAACTATGCAACCCTAGGATGTTGAGGATAAGAAAATTAAACACATTTATTTCTGAACATTTTTATGAATATCTTTAATTTAATGAAAATCGAACAGTTTGAGATCTCGTTTGATATTTAGTGGTAGAAGGGATTTGATACACAAAATCTTATAGAATTAAAAAATTTTAAAAGCTTTATAAATAAGTAATAATGTGGTGGGTGAACTAAGTAAAAAAAGATTTGTAAATAAATGCACTGTATGTGTTTATATAACCAGTGATTATTTTTGGAATTTATGCTGGTTCTTTCAGTAGGAACTATGACTACTTATTTCTCGTGGACAAAAATAGATTAAGACTCAGCTTAGTGGACAGTCTCAACTGCTCAGGGCTGTTGTAAGATCTTATTATAACACTTGCAATGTACGCCTCAATATTTTTAAAAGGCTTTTCTATGATAAGTGGATTGCATTTTCTGGGCTCGAGAGAGGAAATCCACAAATTTAAAAGCAACAACATCAACAAATAGGTTTGTTCTCAGTAAGAAAACAAGAATCATCGTCAATGGTGATTATCATCACTGTTGATCAGCAGTGATCATAATCAAAATGATAATCCTTAATTACGCTTAGTGACACAGGCTCATCACTATTGAACATGGGATCTTTAACACTGATAAGAGCTGTATCACTGCAAAACATGTCAATCCCTCTATAAACAAGAAAAACTCATATCATTACCATAAATAATGATATAATTTGATTTATTATAGTTATTGTAGAAATATTCTTGACAAAATATTAAAAACAAAAATACTTCTTTATTTAAAACAATACAATTGTTCAAGTGAACATCCATTTCCCGAAAAATCAATACTTTAAATAGCTTACAAAGTAGGATTTTCTTAAAAAATTTTTTATTAACTTGAAACAGAAAATTATTATTTTTGATAAAATGGTTACTGTATTTATAAGTTCCGAATTATGAAGCGAACATTTTACCTCATGTGTGTAAAATATATATATATATATAACGAAAATAAATATATTTTTTATCATATTAGCTAATACTTTCAACTTTTACACAAAAGTCCTTCACATTTTATATTTAGAGATAAAAATAAAAGTATATCAAATGCTTACAATCCATTTCATTAAATATTTAAATATAACCCACATTTACATCACCCTTCATATGTTTAGAAATAATGTTATATAATCATACACACATAACTCAGATTTATAACACACACAATTATTTTTTTTTTTTTACAAATTTCTTTAAATTTCACAATAATTTTTAAAATTGCCTAGATCAGCAGTTCGTCACTTTTCAACATCTCTCTCTTTCTCTCATATAATTTCTAATTAAATTATTAATCACTTCATGAACTTTTAATGATTTTTCGTACCACTTGAATGAGATTTAATTTATTATTATCCAAAAAATTAATTCACACTGTCAGGGAATATACAACTGATTCATAAATATGCAGTATGTAGAAGCAAAAATTTTTATATCCTACTTATATCTGAGATAAAGCATCACAATTTGAAATTGTTTGCTGCAAGAAAATAATAATGGAAATTATAATCATTATTTACATAAGTAATTGTATCTTATCGGTGATGTTAAGATACAAGAATTTTACAAGAATTAAAATACATTTTTAATACAAAAATTTCTTTTAAACCATCCAATAGACATTTAGAGAAAGGTTTCATTAAATTTATCCTATTAAACATGATTATTTCGTTACATTTTAGTAGTATCTTACATGACACACTCCATTATCCTTTAATTGCATATAATTTATTTATGCAAATGAAACGATATCTCAAATTTCCTGACTTTAAAAAAAGGAGTCTGATATTCAAAAACAGCAACTTTATAAAAATCTTAGTTCAAAAAAATTATTGCTAAGAATTTTAAAGCTTATATTTATAAAACGATTGAGAACTTTACATTTCAATTTACTTTAATTTCTAAATACAATTCAAAAACAGTTCTTTTTTTTTTTATTGTAGTGGATTATTATTTTCTTACATTAATTATATTTAATATTCAATTTAATTGAAAATGTTTAATTTAATTGAAAATTTTTTATCTTTAAAAGCGAAAATATATTTTATATTTAATTCTCCTAAATTCAGACATTAGAGGAAGTTAGCAAATCATAAATTTTATTATAACAGATAAAATTTCGTCAACGGTAGTTGTAGAAAGTTTTCTCCTAGTTGTAGAATAGTTTCCTAAAAGCGCATTTAATAGATACAAAACGCAATAATTTTCCTAAAGTAGCTATTTTTTGTCTTAATGTTGAAGGATTGAAACATATATCTACAAATGAGGACATTTGACTGTCATTTTTTTTCTTTTTAGTTTTTTTTTTTTTTTTTTTTTTTTACAAACAATAGGTTGTCTAGACCATGTCTCGTTTATGCCTTACTAACTGGTGCCAATTCTATGAATAGAATATATATCAGTGATCTTATATACATTATTTAAGTTTCATTTTTAAGTAATAATTCCGCTTTGCAACCTAAGCTGTTTTTCAAATATACGCTACAGAGCATTTGAATTAAGGGATATCTGGCGTTATAAAAATTTTGAACTATGCGCGAGTCGAGGAGTGAGTGTTTGATCAATGTAAAACAAGGAGTGCTGTCCTCACAGTATCAGTCATAATCAAAAACAAAATGGGCCAGGCTATCGATCTAAGCACATTTTAAGCGTGGCTAAATCGTTAGGGCCTGACGAACTGGTCACTCCATTATGGACACTCGCGAATTTTCACACCCCATTGTGTCAAGGGTGTGTACTGCGATTCTGATAAAATCATCACTGCCACGTTCAACTCGTCGTAGATAACAGTGTGAAAATGACCGATGTCGTCGGTGTAACAACCCGCACTGTAGATAGCCCGCATTGTAACTTCGGATAGAAGAACCACAGTGAAACATATGATCCGCTGGTGCCCAGTAACTTGTACTATCTTAAAAAATCGAGTGGTTTTACACTCGATGAGTTATAGATTTTTTTGTAAGCCTTAAAGATCTAAGATTAATCTTTTTGCACTAATTACGAGATTTTTAGCTACCGCAGCTCACTGTTAAGATAGAAGAAAATACCTTTTTTTTTTAATATGAGCAAATGAAAGTGTTTAGTTTGGTTAAAAGCTTCACGTGGTTTCCGAGTTTCTGTTTAGTTTTAAAAACTGGCGGACTTTCAAACTACTTTTTGAAATATTAGTAATTTTTTTTGTTTGTTTTGACGGGTGTAGAAGGAAAGTAGAAGCTTTATGGTAAGTTATTTTTTCTTGTGATACCATTATGGTTGTTTTCACTATTGTATAAACTCTCAAATATAATTTATATATATTGAATTTTCTCTTATTTACACTCTTCTCTTGAAATAGCACCAGTCTTCTCGTAGAGAATAAGGGGAATATATTTTTTTAAGTTGTAATACATTGCAAAGATCGATCTATAGAATATTATTAGTCAATTTAAATTTTCTTTCAAAAATTGTTGAAATTGCATTGAGATATTTTAATTTGATTGTTTCTGATTGAAAATTAAATAATTCCGAAACAAAATGAAGGGGTATTATCTAGATTAAAATTCACTATAAATTTTTTCTATTTTAGAATTTGTAACTAAAGTTTTTGTTAATTAATGAAAATATAATTTATAGTGTATGTATTACGTTATAAATGAGAAAAAAGAATAGTTCAAAATAGATTTCATTGTGTAATGGGTTCCTTTGATCCCATATTAAATTTTTTCATTGATTGGGTATGAATTTATGCATTTTATTAATGTAACGTTAATAAAGCATGTGTGCTAGTTTATGATAATTACTATTTAGTAATTTAAATAATAATTATACTTGTATTTTGTCACATATATATATATATCAAAATTATTGTTTACAGATAGAAAAGTTATGAAAATAAATATATATTTGCAAAAACAACTGAAATACAGAAATATTTTAAAATGGTTTTCAAAAGTAAATTTTTAAAATTTAAGTTCTCTCAATACTTTGTGTACTTATTAAGCCTTCAAAATATATAATTCAACAATTTGATTTCTACTGAAGAGATGGTTGGTTGGGTTTTATGACGAAAGGTCCAAAATGGAGCTGCGCCTTCCACTGAAGAGAAGGCTGATTGATGAAATATTATAAGTTACTTATTATATTTAATTATCATTTGTCATTTACTTCTAATCACAATGTAAGAAAATAATCATGCAATCTTTGGCTTTTTCACATGTATGTGTAAATTTTAATTTAATGTTTTAATTATTTTATTTGAAAAGTTTCAATTTTCATTTGAAATGAGATAAAATAGTTCAAGTTATTCTCACTACAGTTGTGTACAATGTTTATCTTATATACTATTAATTTAATTTTTAGTTTATAGATGTATATATTATATATAACATATATTATGTTAGTAAAATCTCTAGAATTCAACAGTATCATCAATATTATTAATACATTATACGATAAATTTATATAGTTTTATATACCTTATGATAAATATTATTCTAACTTGTTAAACATGTAGTTTCAACAAATCACAAATTAAAAACTAAAAGCTATAAACTCTGTATCACAAATACTTAAAAATAAGTAATTATATATGTTGCAAGTACCATGCAAAATCTAAAAATATTTATGCATTGGGTATGCATTTCAGAAGGAAACATTATCTTTCTCTTATATGTAATGGTAGCAATATATTTGTGTAGAAATCTGCCAAAAACTTTTTCTCAATATTTATTAGCTCAATATTAATTAGCCAAACACAAAGTATTTAATGGAGGAAAAAATTTTATAAATCTAATCATTCTAAGAATTTAGTTAAAGAAATATTAATATATCACAATGAATCATATTTCATACGTATTCCCGCTAAAAAAATCTAATGATAGTTGATAATCAGAATTTAGTGCTTCATGAGATTAATCAAAAGTGAATTAATTCTAGACATTTTTAAAAGTATTGCTATAAAAGCAGTTTTAAATTCACAAAGTTACTACTTCATTTACAGTAGCTTATAAGGGTTAATATGTGTGGAAATATATCATCAAAGGTTGTTTCAAAAATAAAAGTTGGTGTACAATAAAGTAATTCAAATACTCAAAATCAGAATGATTTAAATTTAATGTTTTATATCCTTCTAAGGGTTTAGAAGAAAGATTGGTACAAATAGATACTAAAAAATGAATTTGAATGTATCCCCAAGAAAGCAATTTTTGGGTTTCAGAAGAGATCAAGTGTGAATGTATAATTCAGAGTAAAAGAATTATGTGATGCAAAACAAAAAATTATACATTCTAATCTTTTTATAAAATCTATACATTAATTTCAATTGTAAACAATCTGAAAATATTTAAATGCCTGAAACACCAGAAAATTTCTGATTTTATTTTATGAAAGTTTCAGATAATGACTTTCAGTTTCAAATGTAATATCTAAAATGTGTGTGTTATACGATTGTGCAAAATAATATCATTTAAATAACACATTTAAATGTCTAATCGGACATTAAATACATATTAAATACTCTAATTCGAATTTTTTCCACTGTTATAAAACTATTAAATGACTTCATGATTTCTGAATGATAATTGTATTATAGTTCATACTTATAAAATCTACATCTTTGAAATATTTCAGTAATATGGTTCTGAAATTGAATAGTTGAAACTGTTATTTTGTTTTTCTTATAGTTGAAAGAGAAGTTTACGTACTACTGATTACACAATTTCGTGTACTTATAATTTCTTGTAAGCTTTGTAACCCAATATTTTTTGCAGTTTTGCAAACCAAGTCCAATAATTATTGATCTGAGATATTGATTATTATAATAATTTTTTTTATTATGAGAGCAATAAAAAAGGTATGTTTCACTTTAAACTAATAATAAAAAGATAACTTACGAAACACAACTTGCTTTTCATATTTTATTTTAATTCAAAGATGTGATTTTCGTAAGAAAATATTCATAAATTAAAATTAAAGTGAGAATATCTTGGTAAACTTTGGTTTCGTGTGTTTCAAAATTTGCTTGTAAGTTTATGGGTATTTATTTTTTGAAGAATATCAGCGACATAAATTTATTGTTGAATACTACAAAGTGTAGAAGTATCTTATTCTTGATAGAAAACTCTAAATTATTTCCAGAAAAGGATAAATACAATAAGAATTTGAGTGGACATCATGGGGGTGCATAATTTAACAATATTGTAAGTAATTACATTTTCTCAAATACAAATTTTTTGCTTTCAAGTAAGCATAGAAATCCAAGAATCTCAAAGTATAAATTATTGTAAAAATTAATATAATTCAACTATAAGCAATAGTATTTTAAAAATGCATTTGATAATTGTGTGGTGAAAAAAAAAATTTGAAATTTGTTTTTTATCCTTTCTACACTGTTCTCGGATTTTCTTACCCCCAAAACCTAGTTATAAGCTCTTAAGAGTTTTATAATGGAGAAACTAATAATGCAGACTAAAAACCCAGCATTTATTAAATATTTTTTCACACATCGTGAATAAGCCTAAATGAGAATTTAAGGTTTTATGAAAGAAATGAATTTGTTTTTGATGGTAATTTGCAATTATTATTAATTAAATGCCATAACTTAATCCCTTTAACTTTTATCAAAGCAGATTTTACTTTTATTAAAAAAAGAACTTTTTTACGATATTTAACTAAAAATATACTATAAAATTTTAAAAAAATTATATATAGTTTTCTCAAACTAAAGACAAGACTTCCAGAATTAGTCATAAACGAATTCACCAAGTTTCGAAAGACAATTTGGTATCTTCTTAGCTCCTGGTTATGCAGTCAATGAGAGAGAACTGTAAATGTGTGTCCAATAATATCACTCTGAATATTGAAGAATGAAGTTTATTTACAGGTTTAATTCTAAATTCCAATATTTTTTACACATGTAATCTTTGCAAAATATATGGAAAAAATAATAGCATTGAGAAAAACTAGAATCAAGAGAATCGCGGGATGGTTTGTTTATCACTCTACAATCATTTTTTTTGTATGTAAAGGCTGGTTTGTATTGCATGGTTATGTATTGCATGGATAAATTTTCAATATTGTATACCTACACAATATTTCTGATCATTAAATTTTGAGAAAAACTTAATATATAATAACAATAAATGACTACAAATAACAATGCTTAATTGAATTCAAAAACCAAACTTTTATTCATTGCTTTCTAAGCTTAAAATCACACACATACGTACGTAACAGCTTATTTTTACAACATTGAAATGCATGCTAAAAATTTGCACATAATACGATTTTCATGCTGTTAATATTATAAGCAATAAATTTAAGTTATTAATTATTGTGTACTCTTGAATAAAATGTGTTCAGTCCACTTCAAATCAGTAGGAGTTGTTGTTACATCACCATGCTTCCCTATACCTTGCCGTGAATTGGGCTCTGCCAGTTAAATAGAAGCAGCCGAGTGGGCGTCTTCCCAATTTAGAAGCAAGGACCAAGCATAAGACTCTCCAATACTTAGCCTGCCCACCCCCACCTCAGAAATATCATTTTACATGGAAGACATTGCTACTGCAACCTATTAACGTGCCCAACTCTCCATTAGTGAACATGACTAATCTTTGGTTGGGCTGTGATTCAAATTCACTACCTTCAGATAACGAGAACGAATACCCTAACCAACCAGGCCAACGCGGCCACAAATCTGTAGGAGTGAGTGTGCGGGAGTTTTTTGGGATTTCATCCTTGCGGTGTGTAAATGTGGCCCTTTATCTATAAAAATTATATCCAGTAGTTAGCGCAGTGAAAGGTTAATACCTTACAGCCGTCTTAAGCCATTAAGATGGTTTTGTATTATGAGACAATTTGTATATTGCTGTACACCCGCCCAAAATCGACGGCTCGGCTAATCTGTTACACTATAGTTCGTCTACCCGCTATTGCAATACGAGATATTCGTCAACAGCATCGGTCATCCACACACTATTATCGATAATAGCTGACCCTGGTAGGAATGATTTTATCGGAATCGACATATTCCAAGTAACTCTTTGGCATTGCGGTGCGTAAAAGATCGAGTATGTGTGATACTTCGCAATGGAGTGACCAATTCGTCAGGTCCGAAAATTGGGCTTCGTTAAATGTGCTAAAATCCGTATCTTTACCCATTTTGCTTTTATTTATTACTGATAACGTGAGCAGCACTCCTTTTCTTGTCACACAGGTGATTATTTCACTTACAAATCATTTCTAAGTTTGTTCACGACTCAGAATTTGAATGACACCAGTTATCCCTAATTTATTTGTTCCTTAGTATAATAATTTTTTTATTTACATATTTTAAAATTGAAATATATATATATATATATTCCTCTATTTTGGTTGCTTTGATCAGCCAAAATTTCATTGATATAAACATTTTTTTTTTTTTTTTTGTCTGAAATCTTTCTTAGAAACTATTGAAATTCTAAGGTTCTGTTTAAAACGAAGAAAATTAGGTGAAAATAAAAATACAACTTTGTATTGTCAATTGTAAAATAGATGTGTTTAAAATTTATTATTTTCATTCATATCAGCATTTTTTCAAAATAAATGAAAAGTAATTAATTAAAATCGCTTAAAAGAAATTAAGTGCCGGGAAATTGAGATTAATTTCTATCGCTCGCCTTTATTCTTTTTCTCCAAGTTGAATTAGAAAGGGTATTTAATTAATGTTTATAATTCGCAATACATAAAAAAACCTAACAGATATAATTAATCGCACAGATTTTTCACTCTTTTAGAAGCGTTTTTAAAGAAAATATGCTATTTTATAAGAAAATTTATTGTTTTTATCTCCACTAAAAACTATTACCACTAATATTAAAAAATAATTGAATTATAAGCGACATATCTGATTCTGATAAATCTTTGGATATGATGTAAGTAACCTCTGTATTTACTTTCCATTAAAGTGAGCACCTCCATAAGTAGATAGTAAGTTTGGTTAGCTGGTTAATTATGTTAAACTTCTATTTTTCTCGTTCAGTGAAGGCTAAAATAAAATGGGAGTTTTCAAATTTGGTTTTTCGTATGTAAAGCGTTGTAATTTTTTGCAATATTTTTTAATTATTTTTCTCGTTGTGTAGGAAAAATACGTTTTTAATATTTAATTAATTATGCAAGCATAACAAAATAATTTTCAAGACTATTCTTTTTTTGTAATAGATTAGAATTGTTTATTTTCAGGAAATTAAAAAGGCTTTTTTAATTAAGTACAGGAGTGTTGTGTTTAATCTGATGGAAGTTTTCGATATAATTTAGCGTTTTGTTTGAGTATTTTATATCTCTTACATCGTTTTTAATTTTTATATTTGTATGTAATAGAAAAAAATTTATTTCCGAAAAGGATGACTTTTGATGAAAAGGATGAAAATTGAGAAAGATTTCACATTTGTACAGTTTATGATTTTACATTACGGTAAATATTTAAATTTTCTTTAAAAAAATTTTATTGTATCTATAAATACACAAAAAAACGGTGTATGTGCATACGAAGAAAATGTTAACAAAAGCAATAAATATACTTTCTTTCCTGAAACCTCAAATTAATAAAGTTTTATAAAGTAAAATAATATATCTTTCTTCTTTTCCATTTTTAATCAGTTTTAAGTGATATTTCTTTAGAAAAAAATGCATTCTTCATTTTTTGAACAGACATAAGGCAATCACATATTTTTACACTAATTAATTGAAATTAGATCAATGTTTTTCGTCAATGCACTTGAATCTCTCTACTAATATACATACATTATTTATAATCGATATTTTTACTCTATAAAGTAAGCTTTCTTCATCTTTCATTAAGCTTCAAAAGAGAGAAATCTTTAAATGAGCCAAGAAGAATAACTGCTGCAAGAGACTTTTCACAGCTAAACAAAGCTAATTGAGAAAAATGGAACAGAAAGTGGTTCTCTTACCTATGCAAATATAACAGAATAAATCATTAAATCACTGAATAGACGATCAATATTCTCCTGCATGTCTAGTTCGTGTCTAAGTGAAGTAATCTCCATTCTCTTGAAGAAATGTTGTTCGTGTTTTGCCTCTGCTACACCATTCCTCTGTTAATGAGAAGTTGCTCAACTGTAATGAAAATGGGAGCATAGGTAAAATAATCATCTGGCATAAAGAAAATTAATGCTGCAAATTTAGTAATTTAATGCTGCAAATTTAGTAATTTAGTAATATAGCATCGAAATAACTTTAGATTTTTATCAATTTTACGTGAATTCTAATTACTCATTGAAATTTGTCTCTTTTTTTCAAACACAATAAAGTGGGTGTACACCTCATACAAGTAAGAATCAAAATCCAACTTTTCTCGTTTAATTTAACAATATTCTAATAAAATTTTAATCAATTTAAAAAGAATTCGTATTTAAGTAAATTCTCGATTGTGTGTTTGTTGCATGTACATGTTCTAGTTCATATAACGTTAATGAAAATCAGAAATTGTTAACCAATATCAAAAACATCAAATTAAGCAAGTGAAATAGTAAATAATTGTTTAATGGAGTAAATAACCGGTACACAAATATTTAATGGAGAAAAGTTGTCCTATATTAAAGACCCATTAAATTTTTTTAGAAAAAAAATGCCAGATAATGAAAGACGAAGAGCCAATCATGATTAATTAAGAATTTTTCGAATGTGGAAAACCCGCATCTGAGTTTTTGTCATCCCCTGAAATTATTACACGTCGTCATCTTGAAGAATAAATGAAATGTTGAAATAAAAAAGATCCATCCCAATATGCTCCCAGCAGAAGGAGTTTTACAGAAAACCAAATCTTCTAACGAAATCTGATTGCTTTGCGGATTAATTTTAATGGCAAAAAAAAATGTCAGACACACCAACACGCAGATATGCCTCTATCTGAGCCATATAAAAAAACTTTACTTGACACAATAGTCAACTACAAGGAATTTTCCAAAATCTTTACAAATTTTCAAAATGTATTCACATCTATGGATATTGACTCTAAATAGTTTCTTTGCTTTGTAAGTGTGCTATTTTCCGTCTAATCACATGATTAGACAGATATATAACATATATGTGATTATATAACTCATATATGATCTAATCACGTATAACATATATAATCAGTATATGTCATATATGATTACATCATATATATATAATGAAAAGTTTTTTTTTAATTCATAAATTATTTAAAGCCATAAAAACTTTTGTAAATGTTGATAGAACATTTTAAGAAACTTTAATTTCGTTGTAATGATCTACTAAGAATTTCAAAAAAAATTTTTTTTCTAACATTTTGCAACAGGTTTTCTAACATTTTTTCCTATATTTATATACGTATACAATAGAAAAATAGTGACTTATGTTATATGAGACCCCTACGAACACGTAGAAGAATTGAAACAAGATAATGTATACTCGATTGATGTCTGAAAGTATCTTAAAGGCAATTCATATGATGAATCTTGCAGGGAAATACACATATCCAAAAGAATTTGAGGTGATAGAGATATATTTTCTGAATCACAAATTGCAGTGTATTGGAGATTTAGATAGCCTATGAAAGTGTTTGAAATCAGAAGAGTGTTCTTGGAGACACTCAGAAGTAATAATCGACGTGTGGTGTTTTGGATAATTCCCACAAGAAAATCTTTAAGTTCGATGGAACATATTATTCTCATGAATGTGTGTAGAAAATTAGGATAAAATTTTTATGTATCCGTTATCTGTAGATTTCGTCTCTAAACCTATCAAAGAGATTATACCAGGCTAACTGCATCATAAAGGCTCCATCAGCATGAATAGTCCACATTAGAATCCAATGGTTCATAAAATTTTCTCTATTCCCTTATACAGCATCCCAATAAAATACAAAATGTGACTCGTCAGGTCAAGCATCTCTTTTTTAATCATTAACAACTCAACGGCAGGGCTGGAGGGTCCAGGTGAAGCGTAAATCTTTGTCACAGCATAGTTGCGGCAGTCGAACGGCTGAAGGACATTGTAAGGCATTTTAATATTCACCACGTGAAGTAACTTCCGGAAGGAATTTTCATGGATAGTTAGTCCTATCCACGTTTCAAAAAGATAGAAACCTGAAAAATTCCCAAGCATTTACCCCGATAGATGTGCATAAGGAAGACAGAGGCGAAACTTCCGTCACTAATTGACCAAAAGTGGCTGGAATTGAGCCAAGAGTAAAGTTTTGCTGGTTACAGAGATATATCTGCGGCCTTTTGCTCCGCCAAGTCCATATAATTGATGGTCTGTTGGACAGCTTGCATCTTGACACTTATTGACTGCTTCAGCATTAAAAACCGTATCAATTTGATGTTGCAAGTCTGTATCTATTAAGAGTTCTCGCTAGTTTTCTTTCAACGTCTTTTTCCAGCCCTACTGGTGTCTGATATTTGATGTTTTACTGGAGAGTTGATATTTATAGTATACTCATGATACATTCGTGTGTAAAATTTCGAATTTTAAAGCATGCTAGGAGATTCTGTGCTTCATCTCTCGTGCCCCTACAATAACGCCACTTTAAAATCACTTAAATCATGATAATCTGCCATATTATAAGTAACCGATCTTAGATTTAACAAAGTAGTAAACGGTCTCATGACCCATAGCTATTGAATAAAAATAAGAAAAGGCATTTTAATATCCATCAAATTAAGTGTCTTCCCGAAGGACCTTTCACACATAGTGGGCCGCATTAAAATGTGAGAGGAAGGAAGTCCAAAAAACTCCCAAGTATCCACCTCAACAAATGTGCATGAAGAGAACAGAAATCCAACATCCATTTTTCATTGTTCAACCGTAGGTGAGCTCAATTTAATAGTTTCCTAGACACTTCTTGTCTCACATAGGCGCTTATCTTTTGCAATTGTATAATTTATTGATTGCATAGCTCTATTTTATTTCTATATGTTATGAAATCCTATACCAATTTTACTAGCGAATCAGTATACATATATATATATATATATATATATATATATATATATATATATATATA
>JAPDSC010012266.1:371390-391537 GCA_026290005.1 Latrodectus geometricus | reverse complement strand
TATATATATATATATATATATATATATATATATATATATATATATATTACTGTTATTTACGGGAGAGACACCATGGCGTTCTTTATGTGCTTTAAATTTTTTTTAAGCATTGTGTGGCGTTTCTATCAATGCGGTATTTGGGTACACTCAAGAAATATTTTCCAAGAAGTGGAAAAATCATCAATATCAAGATTAAAATATTCTAAAATTATTTCCCCCGATAAAGAGAACGTGCAGCAAAATAATCTAGCAAACTTAAAGAAGTTTGATTATAATTGAGATCAAGATATGTTAATTTTTTACTTTGAATATTTAAAAGTCAGGTTTTGAAGACTTCACACATGATGTATAGTTTGCTGCAATATTATTGTTAGTAAAATAAAATTAAAAATTTTCTTTCTCCATTATTCAATTTAAATTTTATTTCGATGTTTTGTATAACATAGCATGAACTTATGAGAACAAGGTTTCCTTCAGGCATAAATAAAGAATGTTCGTGAACCAAATTATATTAACCTTTCTTCTCCTTAATTTTTGAATTTCACTTTCATCTCATGCATTCCATTTTAATTTATATTCTTTACATTATAAAACATAGAGGAAGATTTTGTTTCGTAGGCTATCATGTTTACGGAGACGCATCTTGCGATTTCATTTAGAGTAGAGATTATATTGATACTGTTATTTAAAATTAATATATATATATATATATATATATATAATATATATATATATATGATAGAATTCAATATAAGAATAAGTTACTTGATATAAAATACAATTGTTGCAAAATAGTAATTTTATTTGATGAATCGCTTTAGAAAAATAACTTTGAAATTTCCTGCCATTAATTTCAGATGTGTTGATTGCAAATTGAATTATATTAGTTTTATGAACTATGAACTTTTTTAAATTCGAAATGAATCTTAAAATACTTTCGAATTCTTTCCAATGTCCTAAAAGTCAAATTTTTCATTAATTTATAATTGCAATAAAAATTTTAAAAAATATAGGTTAAAGATTGTGTAATACATTTCTTATATATATACAATCTTTTTAAAATTTATGTAAAAATTGTTAATTGAAATTTATTTAAAAAATGGTACCATATTTAAATGGCGTGTCCTTAATGGGACATTTAGGTGTATTTTAAAGAAAAATTCTTGAATGACAGAAAATAATTCTGGTGTAATTCTGGTGAAAATAATAATTGGTGAAAATTTTAATTGAAATTCTTAAATATTTTTTAACTGATAGTTAAAAAAAATCGAATTGACAAAAAGGGCCACAGTATTCGGATTTCCAAACTTCTAATCTTTTCTTGTTTCCTATGTAAAGTAGCTTATCTCCAATACACGAAGGATAAGCTTATTGCTGATAACATAATAAACTCCCTCCCTATTATCCTTGAGTGGATTATCCGCTTTGCGAATTAACCGTGATTTCTGAATTCTTAAAAGCTTCAATCCCTTATAAAAGAGTGTTTCAATACAAGAAACAGTAACTTTTCAAAAATATTTTAAGGAAATAAATATAATTTGTAAAAAGTGAATCATTTAAATACTCCTGAAATAATAAGTATATATATTTAAATAAAAAACCTATTGTGTGTATAAATTGTTTAAATGCGTGTTCATTTTTTCATTCACTTTTTTCAATTTTCTGCTGATTAGGAATTTTGCGGAAAATCACTAATCCGCGAAACTGGGATTCAGTTTCGCGGATTTCGGATTATGCTATATTCTCATTTTATAAATCACGCGAGTATTTCTAAATTGTCTCAACAAAACTACTACTATTGTTGAATGGAAAATTCTTTAAACAACTCTAAATTAAGTTATTAGTCTATAAAATGTAGGACACAGATGTTTCTAAAATGAAACTTTCGTTTAATTTTAGAAATAGTGATATAAACTAGTGAACAAATCAGAAACAGTAAAAAAACTTGAAATGCGTGTAGATATTAAATTAAACTTATAGCTTAACTATATACACATGTTTTACAATAATTATTTTATTCTGTCATCAAATAAATACAGATTATATGAAAAAAAGTAAAAACAAGTAGTTTAATCAAACCAAAGGGAATTTTTAACGGACGTTAACAGTATTTTCCTAATCTTCAATCTCGTTGAAAATACAGAAAATCGGCTTGAATAATTCTATTCATGAATTTATTGGTACTTTCACCTATTGGCACGAGGTTTGTTTTCGAAGTTGTAATCGTAGATGACGTCCATCGAACCCCAACTCTCTTGGGGCCCTGCAAATGAGCAAGGTCAATTAAATTACAGTAGATGACATGGATAAAATAACAAATTGAAGAGGCAAGGTTGGCGCGTTTTAATGATCGCTATGCTCGTGGGGAGTGGAGTGTCATAAAAGATACGAGAAAATTCAATCCACAGGGACGGGGCTATTGATTGGGAAGGCGGTCATTCTCAGAGTTCGTAGATACTTAGTTCATAATACTTGGTTTGCGGATGCAGCTCCAGGTGCTTACCGAAATAAATACCTGTAATGCTTGAGTTAAAATTTGTTTTCGCCAATTATATAACTTTGATACAATTTATAAATTTATTTATTTTCTCACTGAAATCAGAATATTATCACTCAGATAATGTGCTTTCCTTCCGAATTGAAATCAAAATATCAAATGCACTTCATATTTTATAAATGGTTAACAATAAATGACATGAATGGTTAACAAAATACAATATGAAATTTAAAAGATCTGTATGATTGTATATGTATGCACACACACATTTCTATCGGTACATGTATCTATGTAAATTTAATATGCTATCGTCCAAGCCCCAATAACTTAGTCCCAGATATGTAATTAAAAAAAATGATCCATTGAAAAATCGATTAACTTTTTTTTTACTTGAATTTTACATAGAGTGTATAATTTATAGCTCCTGTGAAATAATAGCATTTTATCTAATTTTTTTCTGAGAATAAATATAATCTCGAATTCTCCTACATTTTCACAGATTTTTGCATTTAAATGGAAAGCTGTATGATTTTCCAAGTTTTGTCTTATGAATTTTTGATTTTCAACTTTTTCAGCATTTCAGAGATCCACCATACTGGTAGTTATGAACAGTATTGTGAAAAATAAGAAAATAAATACGCCTCATTTTACAATCTTTCCATGGCTGTTATTTGAAAATGCAGATTTCAAATTTTAAACTACCCGATTTTTGATCAAATGACAAAATGAAAAGATATTTTTCTTTAAGACTGCTACTCACATACTTCTGAAAATAGATGTAATGCAAGGAAATTTATGGAAATGTATAAATATGATTTAACATTGTCGTATGTATTTAATAAAGACTTATCTTTATTCAGATGGTCTCAAAATTTAAATCTTATGAAGAAACAATTCGTTTTCCCTTCTTCCAACGTTACATAATGGCCTCAGTGAAAGGCATGATTCTCTTTTATCTGACCAAATATTATCATGTTGAAAGGACTAAACTTTCATTGGTTCGAATGTCACTTCTCTAGTATCATAAGAAAATTTGATGAGAAGGTTGCTAATTCAAGTGTTAACCTTGTTTCTTGACTATGGTTCAAAATTACGAGATGCAGTTATGTTTGGTTGCTTTGGGCAGCTAAAAAATTATGCAATAAGATTTTCCGATTGTTGTAAAAAAATATTTCGATGCATTCTAAGCTATCACTAATAACTCAGCGAGGTTTGTGGGACAGGTCACTTATTTTTAGTCAATTGATTTAGGTTAGTCCCAAGTCGATATTGATATCGATCATCCTAATCATCGTATGTGACATGTATCTTCGAGAGATATAATTCGATTTCACATATTACTTCAAAACATAATTCAAACATAAAAATAAGCGATGCAAATAAACTGAATTATAAGCACATGAACAAATCTATTTAATATCCTACAATGCGCTATTAGGAATAATATAATATTACTTTTTAAGAGTCTTTACTTCAATGAATATATATATATATATATATATATATATATATATATATATATTGAACTTTTATATTCATTCAATGCGTTTGAAATTGCAATCTATTTTTGTCCCTGATTGGGATAGAAATTTTCTGAGAAATTAACTAAAATTAGTTAAAAAAGACAATGTTCTAATTAGAGATAATGTAATAAATATAAAAATAACGAATGTTCTATTGTTTCCAGAATTTGAAGTGGTGATAAGAAGAAACCATTGTTAAACTTCATTTTCAAGAAGAAAAACAGTTTTCAAAATGTGTTATATAATAGAAGTAAATAACCTAAATGTGTCCTGCTTTAGCTCTTAATGACAAATCACTTAAATAAAGAAGATATATAGTTTAGTTAATTTTTTTTTTAAAAATATTTTTGTAGTCCTTAGCGTGTGAGTTAGTAGTATGTGTGTACAACACTTAGTACTGACTCACACTAAGAACTATTATTTAACTTTAATCATGTTGTTTTGAAATTAGTGAAGTAGAACTCAAAGCCAAAATCTATTTATTTCTTATTTTTCAGTTTAAGTTTGATTTTTGTGTTTATGTTTTTCATCTAATTTTGTATCATTTGGCCATCAATTAATAATTTATATGTTAATGAAAAATTAAAAATAAGAGGAAATGAACTCATTAAAATTATTAAAATAGTGTATACTCTCTCTCTTCAAACTAGAACTACATTAATACAAAATATGCTGGTTATATAGAAAATTAACGGCTGGTTTTTCTGAGATTAGATTTTGGAAAAGAGAAAACCCTGAAATCCCTCCCCCCATATGATGTTTATTCCAACCTATGTTCTTTAAGACACCTTGTGCATTTATTAGTAACTCAATACAGTGCTAGCGAGACTGTAATGTGTAAAATCAAATTATAAAGTCTACTGCCATAGTTATTCCTAATTTAATTTCTTATTAAAATTATGATAATTATTTATTAATTTTTTAATTTTTTTATTTATTTAGATCACGAATTTATAGTAAAAATATCACGCAATATTGTTATTTTTATTTTGCCAAGTTTTTCTCAGCTGTAAATAAAAATGTTTTGGAATTAATCATTCCAAACTTCCATTTTTTATACTTTTTTAAAAAATATATATATATATAAATCATGTATATTAACATTCATTTCTTCTTTCTTATTGTCTACTTTATGAGAGGGGTATTGCCAAATTTCACAATATGTGACTTGATCTGCAGTACAATAATGCGTAGATAAAAATATACTGCTTATTGTCATGACAAAACCTGAAATAGTTTTATTTCGCAGTTTCATTTCATTCTACATGATATGCAAAAACTTAGCTTTATTTCTCATTAACTATACTCTAGATAAAGTGAAGTATGATCATAGTAAATTTTATACTTGTTATTAGTTTGGGGAAAAAGAAATCCGTTACTTTTTGTATTCTTTCAGATTCGCTTTGTAAAAAGGTTTAAAACAGTTTTCATGTAGATTTTTAGGTCTTGTGCGAAGCTACGACTGCTGACATGCTGTCAAGTTTGATAATTTTTGATATTTTATAGACATTCTCGACGGTGTTGTATCCATACGAGGTGCATCTTTAGCATCCAAATACCCAAACGGAATCCACGAAACCAAAATTGTGCGTAACTGGTTGTTACAGTCATATATAGGACGATAAACACCTTTCACAATTTTAGCCACCTGGTTAGCATTTTCACCATTATAAAAGAAAAACTAAAATGTATCGAATTTTCTGTTTGTTGTCTTCTATTTTTGAAACCTTGTACTCATAACTGAATTAATTAAACAAAAAACCGCAAGAGAATATTTTAGTGTCAAATGTCACCTTTCCAATGAGCATAAATTTGAAATTGTTTGATAGATACTTCACGAGATAGCGATCACTACAGACGTCTACCGAAAAAATAATGGATAACTTTTTCCCCAACCTAATATAATTATTATTGTGATTGTAAGATAACTAGATCGATTCATGACATGTGGTCAAAAACATTTAATAACGGTGTATGTAGCAACAATTCCATAATGTTTTCACGATGTCACTTAAATTTTAATTTCTTGCTCTTGAGATATCTCGAGAACTAATTCACGACGAGACCTAAAGTGAGTTTCCTCAAACATGCTAGTCAGTGGTTATAGGAACAGAATCCATAAATTGTTGAACTAAAAACAAAAATGCAATAGTGATTACGGACCGCAAATCCTGACTTTGATGATCAATCAACAAATTTAAAATTTATTAAATGAACTCTGATTTCATTTAATTATGGGTTAAAATATATAAAGAATATATATTATATATAAAGTATTATATATTTCTAAGTGATATTACATTTGATACAATATATAAGATTTTACATTTGAATTAAAACATTTCAGTAGCTATATGTATAATTGCAACGCTTAGGTTTACACAAGAACTCGAACCATGTTTATGAAACGAGTACTATATTTTATATATTTCAAACAAAAATATTTTTTGATTATGTATATTTGACATCACTTGGTCATATACTGAATAACTGATTTAATAGCAGGGTGCTGTTGCAAGTTTTTTACTATTTATTTTTTATTTTCGAGCATCCATTACATGTTGTCAATCAGGAAGACTTTTCATAAATAGTATATTGTATTCAAGTTTCTCAAGGGAAGAAACTCGAGGAACTTCAAACACTCACCCCGACAGAAAGCAAAAATACAAAAATACCCTTTTCCTGTGGATAATAGCTGGATAGAATGCAACATCCTCTGTTCCGAAGAACATAAGTTTACCAAAAGGCTATGATAAGTTCATATCTGTCTGTGTGTGCATATATACATGTATACACTTTATTTACATCGTTTACTCAAGCACACATTAGATGTTATACAAATCATACAGTATGAGATTTAAAAACTGTGGAAGATATATATAGATGTTTATACAGAATTTCATAATTTCTTCAAGAGTTGATGTAGGGGTCATGAGTGTGCAAGAACCATTTTTTCTAGTACTTTCTTGCTTAAAACTTGAATATTTTTTGTACTTAAATTAATTAAACTATTAAATTTTATTTTCCTATTTTTATACACATTTCTCTCTTTTAACTCTTATTTAGATTTAAACTCTTAAATTACTCATTACTAGTGAATAAACACAGAAAAAATAAAAAATAAAGTTTGGATAAAAAATATGAGTGGGGATTTTAATTTACAGCATTAAATTTATTAAAAATTAATCTTCTATTTCCCGAATTACACTGTCAAACGGTATCTGAAAATTTAATTAGACATGCCTTTTTCAATTTATACTAAAAGAGAAAAATAAAAAGCAAAACTGATAATGCGGAGAGTGAAAACGCGGTCGAAAGAAAAAGAAACACAGTGACAGATTTCATTCCCATGGTCGAAAAAAGATTCTATCAAAGAAGTAAATCCTTCAACGGAGGATGCTTTGCTATCAGTTTCCCGCCAACACTCATCGTCCGGTATTGCATCACATGAAGTTGAGCCTCTATTTCTTTCCAGCGAATCATCTACTCCTAGCGCAACCAGAACTCGTCGGAAAAGTACACATACTCGCGCACTCACACCTCTGGAAGCTTTAATTAAGTATCAGTGCCATGTATAAAAAAAAGATAAGAGCACCAAATTAGCCATGTGTTTTTTAGGCAGAGGGAAAAGGGAAGCAAAGCTAGCCCGCCTTTTCTCATGCAGATAAAGTCATTTAAATAGTAAACATCTTGATTCTTTCTACTTTTTGATTATTCTTGGAAAACTTTAGTAATGATTATTTTTTAAAGATTCTTTCAATTTGTATTATATTTTGATAATTTACAATCCTATATTATTCGAACGTAGATATTTTTTAACTAATATTTTTAATGAAATATTTTCTGATTTGGGTATAAAAATCTAAAAACTATGTTCAAATGTGTTGATTTTTTATATTTTTTATAACGAAATATTTTTTTTATATTCACATCAAATAAAAAAATAGTTTACCTCCAGATTTTGTATTCCAATTTTTAGATTAAAATTTTCTCTATTAAATTTTACACTTAAAATTTCTTTTTGACAGTAATTATTTGAAGATAATTAAAGTAAAAAAAATTCATATAAGAAATAAAATAATGAAATTTTAGTTTTGAAATGAACATTATTCGATTTTTAAAAATTTTATAAAATTTTCCTCGTGAAACCATAAAATGTACAAAAATTGATTTTTAAAAAATAAAACAATTCTTAAATTTTGGAGATATATATATATATATATATATAATATTTTAAAATTCTCTACTACCATCATAATTTAATAAGGAGCATAAATAATGATTCACGATTCCTTTTAATTCTAATTTATTTATGATTAAAATGAGTGTGAAAATTACTTTTCGTTTTGCCAGTTTTTTTTTTTTTCGATCTTAAGGCGAAAATATTATTTTCATATTACGTTGTTATAGCGTAATGATTTTGCGCATGTCTTGGGCATTGGCGCCATTTCCCGATCAATTGTGGACTTATTTTAACCTTATTTTTATTCCGAGAGTAAGATAACCTGCCAAATGTGGTAGACGAATACCTAACAGCGTAGCCGCTTGCGTGTCGGTTCGGGTGACTCTGTTAGAGTAAGTTGGAGACTAGTTGTGAGAGTGTGGAATATCATGTGTCTTTCGTTCTAGCGAAATCTTAATGCTTGATTTTTGAACTGATCGTATGGATTTCTTTCGCATTGTTATTGTCTCTTGTAAGATGTATATATGGTGCAACTTTTGAAATTTTTTTCCCCTCAATTTAACTATTTTAATAATGGAGAAATTGCACAGGGAACCGGATGTTAGTCGTCAGGATTATTATGCTTTTGTTAATGAGTTAAAACTGTTTCATCAAAATAGAGGGTTAGATAAATTATTTATTAAAAAATTTGAAATTTTGTTAGTTTATAATTTTGTTATTTCATTTGTTAATTATGATTTTTTTAAATATTTCAGGACACCTTTTCGTCAACTACCGAAGATCAATGGCCGGGAAATAGATTTACAAAAATTATACAATCAAGTTACTGCTTTAGGTGGCCTGCAAAAGGTAAGCGAAACTTATTATTTTATTTAAATTTATTTTTTAAGTTGAAACGACACTAAGTTTACATTAAATAAAAAGATCGTTGCTATCAATTCTAGTGTTGTGTGGGGTTGCCATTGTATATGCTCTACTTCGGTTGTGCTTCGGAGGCCCCAAGAGGTTTATGTATCTCAGAACTACTATGATCTCTACCCTATATTCGATTTTGGAACCTTGTTAGTGTTTACATCGGTGTCCGCTTGTCTTCATTCCCGCGCATACTTATCCAAATCGAGAAAGTTAGCGTTAGCTTCTTAATTTTCTTTGCAATTGTATTGTATACAAAGGATGTTAAGCCTAATGCGTGTATATGTGTGTAGAGGGATACATAATATTTAATAACACGAGATATTTTATATTGATTTATTTACTGTGTAGTAATTAACTCTCTTCATGATTTTAAGCAATTGAGCTGTTATTATATCGATAAAATATGAAATATAAACACACGAATTATGTTAAATAAACTTTTAGTTTAGTCTTTTTTAACTTTTAACTATATTTGGCGGTAAAAAAACTTCATTTGCTTTACGAACTAGACTAGTTCTTAAATTATTGTTAATTTTGTATGCAAATAATTTTTTTTTAAAATTGTCCGTTGAAAATATTAAAGGGAAAATTGAAAATTGTTTACCCTTTAAAAAATGTACTTGGGTATTTGTTAGAATATTATTGTAAAATGTTTTGTAATTTGTATTAAAACATTTCATAAATAATTTAAATACATGATTGTATAAACAAACTGCAAATTATTTAAATCTCGTAGTGAAATTACTTTTTCATTTAATATTTGACAGTTTTTAATAAAATTCGATGATTATGTGATACAAAATTTTCACCAATTTTGATTTAAATATAAGTATATGTATACATATACATACACTTATATTTAAATAAAACTTGTTGATGTTTAGTTTAAAAGTTAGTACTTTAATTTAAAATCAAGGTACTTAATTTTAAATTAAACACACACACATATTAATGGTTATATATACTTGTAAAGTTAATTATGGAAATTTCTATACTAATATATAATGTGAACTTAATTGTATCATTTGGAATTTTATAAATTGAAATATTTTGTTAATGAAGATTTGAAGGGTATTTATAAAGCTAGTTTAATTTTATGGCATTGTGTACTGAATATTTTTAGTAATGTTTATTCCAGGGGGAAATGTGTATATTGTTATAGTAACATATTACATGAAACTTCAAAAGTTTTACTGTCATGCAATTAATTCAAATCAAATGTAAATTTATTAACTTCACAGGATTTTATAAAAATTTATAATGTGTAGAAGATAATTTTCTTTTATATAGAAACATCTTGCAATATTTAAAAAAATTCTAAAAAGTCTTCTAAATTTTTATACTTATTGTATCTTGCTTCAGTATTGTAAAATTGACTTCTAAAATTAAGCTAAAAGATATTCAAGTCACTTTTTAAATTGTGACTTGTATATATATTATTCTTATTGTACAATAAGAATTAGCTAAGACAAGTTAATCACTTTGCATTTGACTATGGTCTAGCTGCTATAAATTAAAACTAAATGCATTTGCATTAAAATTGACTGTTCAATATAATTTAAAAATAATTCAATGAGTAATTAACATTTATGAATTGAAATTTTTAAGGGGTAAAAAACAGATTAATCTAATTTATTTAACTCAAGATTACAATTTAATATTCTATGAAGTTCTAAAATTTTAATGCTTTTGGAAATTATGAAAACAAACAACAATAACAAAATATTGGTATTTTTGTATTTATTGTTGAAACTCCTTATGATTTCAATAAATTAATTAGTCTTGAAAAAATTGTTGAAATATATGTAAGAGCTTATAGTATTATATTGACTTGGTGTTTTTAGGCAATGGAATATTTGGTTTCATTATAAGAAAAACAGTAAACAATTAAACTTATTCATTATAATGAATTTGAATTAAGATGCACTAAGCTTTATTAACAAATAATTTAAATAGACTACAAAGATTTATTAAAAATTACAATTATAAAAATGTTTATAAACAAGGAAAAAAAAAAAAACTGAAAAGTTAATTAAATGCATAGTATCTTGATGTCACTAGCTATGTTTATCACTGTTATTGTAAATATGGAAATTTAAGCTTTAAAAGTTTTAAAAATTGATATGATTGGCTTTAATAACTGTAATTCATTGATTCAGCTTTTAATTTTTTGTAATTTAGCTTATTCACTGTTTCCTTTGGAATTAAAAACAAAATGTTAACTGAGTTGTTACATTAGCTCACATTTTAAAATAGGTGTATTTGTTTTTAAAGTATGAATGATATATATGTAACATTCATAATTGGAACAATTCTAGATCATCTCTAATATTTATTCTTTAAAATGAAAAATTTTAATGAAATTAAGAAACTAAAAGATAATTAAAAAATTTTCTTTAAAAATTATTTCTCAGTAAAATTTTATTTTTTTATTGAAATAATTGGAATTTTGTATGTGCAAATAGGGCAAAAAGAAATTTAATGCAAATTTTTTTAAATTTAATAATGCAGGATTCTATTATATTTTCTAATCTTTTAAAAAAGATTATTTCTTACAAATATGTTGTAAGTAATTAGAAGCATTTTTGCTGTGATCTATGTATTTTTAATCAGAATATTTACTATCATTATTTTATGAATTTACTGACTGGTATTGTAGCCTTCCTTTACATTTAGTGTGATGAAAGATTAAATAATAGTTTGAAATTTTACATGAAAGCAATTTGTATGTATAAGATTTTTATGTATATTTTTTATGTATTAAGGAATTTTATAAGTTATATTCTCATTGAATATTCATTCTAAGTAAATTTGAACAAGTCATTGATTTAACTTGATCTATTTGTTTTAAAACAAATTTCTGCAATATCTATTAAGCTCTAGAGACTTATGATTATACGGAAAGTATCAGTAGGGAACATGTTATGTATTTTATAATATTACTTATTTAAGAGTATCTTAGAGTCCAATATTCTTTAGTTTTCTATTCAAGTATGTATGGCTATTAGGTTAGTATTTAAGTATACATGGTTAAATTGTGCACTAACCAAATAGTTATTTGCTTATCCTACTTTAAAATCATTTAACTTTTTTTTTTTTTTTTTAAGTTGCTTTTTAAGTTTATCTTATATAGTAATCACTTGTATATGATCATGCTTTTAAATCTCACCTTTCAATGATAAAATTATTGCAAAAATTTAACAATAAGTCCCTTTAAGTCTTAAATTTGATATATAAATGAGAGAGAAATTGTTTTTAACATAATGAAAGAGTTAATAGATAATGTGTTACCTAAGAATAATTTTCATTTCTAAATTGTATAGGAGTAATATAAATTACTCTCGTATATAAAATTTATGCATGAAGGAAAAAATCCTTTTTTACATATAAAATATTTGTTTGACAAAAACATTGTACATTCCTTTTTGTGAAAACTAGAGTGAATTTCAAGATTACTCCTTTTAAAATTAAGATGATTTTCTCAAAAATTGTGTATTTATTTTTTCATATCTGGAAGTCTGAAAATATATTCAAAGATTGATTAGCTCATTTGAAGAGAGGTAGAAAAAAATTAATGTTGGAGCTAACATTGTATTTGATTATTAGGTTAAAAATCACTGTACTCTGTTGAACAGTTAATGTAAATATTTTCTACATGACAAAGCACATTCATTAATCATAAGATTACATGTAATATTGATAAATCTCAGATTTGTTACATAAATTGAAATTTTGATTCTATTGAACTCAAAATATATATAACAATACACTCCAAATATA
Source organism: Latrodectus geometricus (assembly GCA_026290005.1). NCBI lineage: Eukaryota > Metazoa > Arthropoda > Arachnida > Araneae > Theridiidae > Latrodectus > Latrodectus geometricus. The sequence goes on along the minus strand of JAPDSC010012266.1, from coordinate 378,639 downwards.
TATTTCTCATAACATACAAAAAATATCGTGTAGAAAGTTTTTCCTAACTAATTTTTTATAAATTACCTGTATGCTTAGAATGAGTGTTTAATTAATGAAAACACTCTAATAATTGCTAAAACTCTATATTTCTTTTCAATGTTAGGTATCCACCCAAATTAGAGTTAGTGCTCCATAATAGTGAAAAAAAAAAAAAAAACTCGTGTGTGTCTATGTGCATTTTTATAAAAATAACTATTTAAAATAATAAAAATTTTGAATATTGGATAATTAAAATAATAAAAATTTTGAAACAATTCTTGTTAATATAAATTGTAATCTGAATTATTTAAAGCATCACCATGAGCCTGATTATCTGAATTTCTGTATTTATGTATTCTTTATAAATTTAATGCCATTTCTCAAATTTGCTTAAAGTATCAGAATATCAGCTATTAGTTATTAGAAGTACATAATTTTCCATAAAATATTCTGTAATAAATTTATTATATTTTATTTTGCCAAACATTGTATTTATCAGATACAAATTTATATTACAAATTATTTATATAATTTGATGACTAATTTTGTATATCACTGGATTCTAATTTTCATTGAAGAATGGAACAGAGAAAGAAACAGCTTCTGTTAATAGTTAATTTCTTGTATGTTTTTGAATAAAAAATTACACAATTTGCTATTAGTGCTTTTTGCATTTGTTATTTTGTTAGTTTTATTGGTTTATTATTATTTATGTTAGTTTTAGTTTATGAAAGCTTATAAAAAATAGTAATCTTAATTATAAAATATTTACATATGGTTACTATTTTAAAAGGTAGGAAAACACCTTGTTTTAAAATATCATTATATTGAAAAACTTTGCTTTATTTTAACTTAAATAAAAGAATAAAAAATTTATCAATGTAGAATACTAACATTTTCATCTGCAATTACAAGTAGGGATAATAAATTATATGCATTGGTTTTGAGCTACTAGAAAAACTAAAAAACTTTGCCATATGTAAAGTAGATTGCAATCCAATTAACATTATTTTTCAATTTACTCTCACTCAATTCCATATAATTTAGCAGTGAAATGTTTTCATTCATATACAGTAATTAATATTTCCTTTGCATGTGGGTACTCTTTTTAACATTTTGACGTCTGCACCATTATAAATCTTGTTGCATAACTTGTCAATTAATATAGCAATTTATATTAAAAAGCTGCTCAGTTATACTATTTCATATGAATTATTAAAAGACAAAAAAATTTCTTTTTGTATAAAATTATTAACAACTGTAGTTAATGAAAATTGTTAACAAATGACAATATCTTAGATTTGATATAAAATTTTTAATTTCTGTAGACTTCATATTTAGCAGATATAGTAAAATTAAAATTTAATAAAGAATATTTTTTTTATTAAATTTTGAAATTAATACTGGTCATATATATATTTAATTATGAAAGATGAGCATTGAGAAAATAAGACTAAGCAGAAAATGAAAATCTTGCACTTGTTCATTTCATATTCTTCATTTCTTGCATCATTTTTTAAGAATTCCTGATCTATATTGTTTTTCCAAATATTTACTTCAATTTTTCCCACTTTTAATTATTTTTAAGATTTTACAAGGAACAGTTTTGATTGATTGTTATTTAAGTTGCCATTCCTACAAATTTTGTTCAGTTTGTAATTTTAAAAGTAATTGTATGCTATAAATTTATTTAAAAGCATTTTCAATAAATATAGGTAATCATGAAAATGTTAGTCATAGTTTAAATTCAAAACTACAACTACCTAAAAGTATTTAAGATATTCATAATATGTTTCTTAAAATTTTGATTATATCTGTTCATTTAGATGTTTTCTGAACTTTGAAATGTATATTAGTATGAAGAATTTCACACAAATGTCAAGCTTCAATACTCTTATACTTATATTTCAGACTGTCAGAAGTTAAATTTATCTTCGGACACTTACCACTGTTTTAGATTGTTTCTCTCAATATTTCTTTTTATTGTTTGACACACTTTAAGAAACTTTGAATTAGATACTTCAGCCCATTTTATTGTTTGCATGTGCCATATTTTGTATCATAACAAGATTCAATTTTAAAAGAGTTAAAATGTAAATTTGTTTTGAACACAGAATATGAAGGTAGTTTTTAATGTGTAAGAAATAAAGGTAATGAAGTTAATAACTGTATTTAAAAAGTCTTTTTTTGTGTATAGTAGAATTAAAGTTATTTTATAATGAATCTCACCCCAAATATGCTTATGTCAACTATGCAAAGGATGAATTGCTGATTTGGTTTTGCTCCAGTATCCAAATCCAGTTATGAATTCTTCATTGCTGAAAAAAGTTACATGAACATGCCAAAAGAAAAAATTTTAGATTAATGCATTGTGTTTGTGTTCTTTTGTGTGAGCTAAAATTTGTAATGAATGGATTATTCAACTAAAAAACCAATATAACTCTCATCCAAATATTGTATTTATATCAAAATTTGCCACTATGTTCCATATTGATTTCCTATGTGTTAATTTAAAATAAAGGTGAATATAAAAAAATATATTTAAAATCCTAATATACTTACACTCAAATGTTTGTAATAAACAAAATATGTAACTCTGGATAATAAAGAAATTATTTTCTAGGCTAAAGTTAGTTTCTATTTAATAATGAATGTAAATCGTTTTATTAATATGACCTTTTGATTATAAACATGAAATTACTGTGAATCAATGTTATCTTTCTTACAGTTCTTGACCTACTTTTACTAAAAATTATTTAAGATTTTGACAGTTTTCAGTAAAATAAAGTATTTGCCTTTCTTTAAAATTACAATATCATCCAGCAATTTTTGATATATTGTCAATAATCACATTGTTTTAAAATAAAAATATCAATCATACTTCCTTTTCCAAACCTGAGATTAGTTTTAATTCCATCAATTTCTAATAATAATTCTCTTGGTAAAAAAAAAAAAAAAAAAAAAAAAAGACTTTTTTTTTTGACTTTTTTAATTAAATATTTATTTGGGGTTTTTTTTTTTTTTTTTTTTTTTTTTTTTTGCTTAGAAGTGTTTGATTTGTCTAGCAGTGAAATTATATAATTCAAAACTGTTTGGAAAAGCAACAGGTTACACAATAGTATAGTATACTCTTAACTTATAGAAAGCTTATGGTAAAAGATTAATTAAAATTTTGCAATTTTTTTTTAAAAATTCCATTTCACATAAAAATTTGCGCATATTTCAGTGCTCTTAAAAATCACATTTTGCTCATTAACAAAGTGTTTTATGTACAGGGAGAGATATTTTTTTTAGATTGTGATCCAAACCTTTCTTTTATGAAAATAAGAATTTGTTTTCGTTTGACAAATTTATTAACTAAATGCCTTTTGGCAAGAATTTTATTTTTGCATTTGTAAAATACACAATCCTAACGATTTTCTGCTTCATTATAGGAAGCTAAAATTCTGTTTTTATTTATAGCTAAATTCACCGTAAAAAGTTATTGAAATTCTCTACTACTAGTTAATGCTAAGAATCACTTCTTGATCTATTTAAGGTTGGAAACAAAAGGCATACATATTTAAATGTGAAAATGTCATTTTTTACAACTTTCTGTATGCAGTTAAGTATAATGAGAATATGAAATAAATATATTTAAATCGAAGTATTTAATAAATTTGTAGATTGTGTGTGTATATATATAAGTTCGATACAGTCTTTCTTGCCAATATACTCTAGAATTTCAAGTATTTAATGCTTATTTCTTGCATTACATTTTCGGAGCTCTATTGAAGTAGAAAAATTCGTGAGTGAAATATTTAATTGCTAGTTTATTGCTTGTAAATAGCTGCATACGACATATAACTGCATGCTGTCTTACCTATTATTTATCGAGATTAATATTATATTTTGTTGTCTTAAGTTTTAGAATAGTAGCATGCTATGCTTTTATTTGATAGAACACGACATTTATTTTCGAATAAACGAAAGGATTAAATTCGTGTGCAATCTCCTAGTCCTTTGAATGGATTCGATTTGACAGCTGCAAGGGTGAGGAGAAAGGAGAAATAAATCATTAATTCAAAGTAAACGTAAACAAAATCTAAAGTATTTGTTAAGCTTTCATTTCCTGATGGTTTTCTTCAAACAAAACACAATAAGATTAATCTTAATTTCAAAACAATTTATTTTCTTTACTGTAATCAGAGTTCATAATTCTAGAAAAAATCATTTTTCTTACACTGAAAAATACGTTATATTTAAAATACACGATTTTAAATTATTATGAAAAAAATCTAAATTCATTGGGGGGGGGGTAAACTACAGCCTGTAAAAGCCCATAAATACATTTGTGGTTTTGTACATATGTTCAAATTATTGAACTATATATATGAAGCATTTTTTATTTAGCTTTCAGAATCATTTTTTTTCATCGATTTTTTGAAAAAAATTTATTTATTGATGTTTATAATGATTATATAATGAAGGAATTTTATATTTTCTGATTACTTAAATATAAACGTAAGTATTTTTATAGAACTTTCCGTAATTTTTAAATTAAGTGTAGTTTACAAAGGAAAGTATTAAAAATTCAAGAATGTAGAATCAAATTATGGTTTTTTCGTTTGCATGAATTTTTATCGATTAATAAGTTGTATATTTAACATTACGTGTTTAAGCATTAATACATTTGTAAAAATGTTCTATTTTAATACGAATAATTTCTTTTTAATTAACGATTTTACAAATAAAATCTCCTCGTTACAAAGCAATTCTGTATTTTCTAATTGTTTATAAACGCTTCAAAAATTTTTTTCAACGACTGTATAGTATTTATTTTACTATTTATTATAAACTTCTTGCGAAATTTTTAATATTAAATTACTATGAAAAAAATATTAAATTACAGATCGTAAAGTTATTAGTATAAAATATGCTAAGAAGTTTCGTATATAAATATCAAAATATGCGTTATTTATTTTTCTATCGTATGAAAGTTGTAAACTGAAGTAAGTATATCTGCGAATGTTTTATACTCTCAGTAGGGGTTTAAGAATTTGCAATATAGGAAATGAGTAAAGGGGAAATCTATTTCAAAAATTACTGTTGGAATTTTTTTTCTAACGAACATGTAAGGGAAGGGAATGACCCGCGGTTGGGAAGCGAAGTCAATTATTTTTAATGTAAATATTGCAGTAATTGGTATAATTATATATATGTGTATTAATAAAACATGGCCGGGTTTTTTTTTTTTATTTCTTTTAACGGTGATTCATGGTATTTTCTTAACAAGTTGTAACAAGCAACTATAAATTAGCTAAAAGTTACTGTGAAGTAAAATCAAATACTTTTTTCATGTTTATGAAAATATGCAGAATATCCATCCGATAAAGATTTCTGCAAAGTTCAGTTTTTATTATTTAAAGTTAGTTTCGCTTAATGGTTTCGTTTATTAGTTTTAATTTTCTCATATTGGCGAAAGCATTTGAAATATGTTGCTTTCAATTTAAATTTTTTCTATTAAAAATACAGTTGCTGTCTTTCAAATGATTTTAAAAGAAAAGATAATGTAAGTTTTGTGCTTTAATGTGCAAAATGTATTACTATTTTATTTGGAGATTCTAAAAATGATTTAAGTTATAAAATTTTTAATATAAGAAAGCTTTTGTCAAGATTTTTTTGCATTAGGATTTTTTGCACGGTGTAATGTTCTAAAAACTGGTCAATGGTTTTAATCTGCATAATTTCTTTGTAAGTAGTTAAATTATAAAGAACCGCGCTTTCATTAAAAATAATATACTAGAAAATATTTTAATCTATTTCAAGTATATTATTGCAATCTAAATCCACTTCGTGTACGGGAAAAGTTGCACACACATTGTATTGCATAAACATTAATCATTTACTTTCTATATTTATTCATAAACAGTGTCATCTGTCTAGATTGTTCAGCAAAATATTTTTTATTCATTGTGTTAAGTAAAAAAATTGCCAAAAATTCTGACGAATATTTTAATTACACAATATAACAATACGTCTGCTGTTACGAAAGTAAATATGAATATATTTTATCCATATACATGTATGTAAACCAGTCTTTTGATGTATTAGTTCCAGGAATTTTCTATTGCTTCTGTTTACCAGATGGTTGCATAATAATTATAAAATAAAATGTGAAATCGATTACGAAAAAAAAAAAAATTAAGGAAATATCACCGCATCGTATAATGAATGCAGCTAAAAACGTATCACATTTTTAAAAAAATCATTTTTTTTTTAATTATGTGTTTAGAATAGAGCAAAAATTTACCATGTTATTTCCTATGCTATTTTTTATTAATATATAACAATAACGTCTCTTCAATTGTATTAAAATTTATTAATATTAAAAATGACGCAGTTTAAATTAAAATTTGGGAAAGTAAGAAATGTTATTAATTTTAGTAATTATCTTTTTGCGAATGGGATTATTTTTTTCTAAACTGAATAATTTATTGTTTTGCAAAAATATTTTTCTCGTTAAAAATGTCATTTGTTAAACTAGGGATGAATTTTACTAACACGAGAATTTAAAATTTAGAGATTTGCTCATTCAGTGGTTGTTAAAGTTATCTAGAAAAGAATGTTCTTTCCATATATAAAAATATTTTTTTTCAATATTTTTTGCGTAATCTTATGATGTACGCTATTATTATTATGTATTAAAATTTTCAACTGAAAATGTTCCTTGTGCAAAACTTTTTAATCCTTTAATTATCACAGAAAGTAACATTTTCTTAAGATGTTATACAGTTATTAACTAATAGGTACACTTAAATGTTTCATGTAAATTCGAAAAACACGCATATCTATTATCTAGTGGTTAATAAATTCGATTCCTTTTGAGTTAAACTAGAAAATCTAATATTTTTTGGAAGCTATGTTTTTCATATTATGTTTCCTAAAACAAAGTCAAAGTTTATTACCGCTGATCAAGTCAACAGAGGAACTTTCAAATCGGCGATTCATTTTTTTTTTTAAACAAATGTTGCATTTTTTACACCTTTTTAAGGTTTTATGGCACTAATGTCAGGTGGCACGTAATTAATTACATTTTTAATCAACATTTCTATTTTGCTTATTACGGAGATTTAAGCGTTTATAACTTACGTGAATGCCTAATCTTATAAAGAAATGTTTTTATAAATAATATATATATTTATATATATATATATATATATATATATATATATATATATATATATAT
>JAPDSC010012266.1:300760-371380 GCA_026290005.1 Latrodectus geometricus | reverse complement strand
TATATATATATATATATATATATATATATATATATATATATATATATATATGTAGGAAAAATGTCAGAATATTTATAATAACTGGGCAGACTTACATTCAAACTGAAATTTAATTATTTAAACTAAATTTAGGAACATTTTCATTTATAAAATAAAAAATAAAATGCCTCAATATAGAACTTTTTAAATTAAAAAAATTTCCAAAAGAAATTTTTGCTTTTGTTTTTGAGGATTATCCACAAAAGAAAAAACGATTATTTTAAGGAAAGTTGTCATTTAATTTTTGTTAGTTTTGAGATCTCTTTCTAAAATGCTTTCCTCATTAGGTGTTCCATTTTTTTTCTGAAGTTACTGCTAAGTGTAAAATATTTTAGAGAAATGCATATAATTTTAAAATTAAGTTGAACATTTCGAACTTATATTCAAAACCTTTCCTTTAAGATAGTGTTTCTTGATCTCTCTGAAAATAATTCTATTACATCGATTACGTTAAGGATTTAATCTCTGAATTCATGCCATTTAAATTAAAACAATATCATTCATACCTGAATTTTATCATTCTCAAACAAAATACGGTCATAATGTTTTGCGTATTTTCTAAAATACAATAAAATTTATTTTCCATTGATCTTCGTTAAATTTATATCAAGTAAGACGGAAAATACACTAAAATATTTTCATTGTTATAATAAAAGCTGGTAATTATATAGCTACATATGTACAGTTCGGAAACATTTTTAAAAGCTAAAAATATTTTGTTATGCTTATTTTTATGAATGTTGAGCATTTGAAAGAACCGTTAGTATATAACGTTTTCGGATGTCGCTCAATCATTCCAAAATTCGTGTTTTTGGTCATATGTATATCATATTTATAGATGTAAATTTGTAAGTTATTTCAACCCAATCGTGTAAATTGCAATGTTTTCTCATGTTAATAAAAACCAAACTTAACACAAGTATACCTGTTTAATATTTAAATACATTGATTATATATATATATAATTGCGTGATTGTTTTCTTTATTTGCTTTTTATTCTATGCTAGTATAATGCTTATGTTAATTAATTTTGTCTTCTATAGGTTATTGATCATGATAAATGGGATAGTGTGGTGGAAGTCCTTAAATTGCCAAAGGCATGTGCAAATTTTTCATTAGGTCTTCGTCAAATTTACATCAGGTAAGACTAAAAATTTATTAAAATGTATTCATGGTTGTAAAGCAGTTATTTTATAGAGTTAATAATCGAATAAAAATAAATGATCTATTTAAGAAGTTGAAGTTTTGAGTTCATTTATCATTTCTTTGAATTTGAATTTTTATTTGAAACTTATGAAAATGAGTTTAGTTACAAAATTGTAAAAAAAAAAGTAACTGTCGAGAAAATTTTTGTCTTAATTTTGGAAGAAAAATATTTGTCCATTTTTGATAAAATTCTGATTTTAATTTCTTTCTATTCAAGATATTCTATATAGAAAAGTGTTTATTCAGCATATAATAACGAATACTTAAATATGAAATTAAGTTTTAAATTTCAAGTGATTTTTTAACAACTGAATTAAACTTTAATTGATATTTAACAGTAAATTTTAAAATTAACTCGATTAAATCTAAATCGCTTTGGTGTGTGTAAAAAAAAAAAAAAAAAAAAAAAAAAACTTCAAGGTAATATTAATGTGCGAAATTTAATGCTATAAAATAGTGATTTCTTTTAGAATGATTAGATGGAATTTTAGAATGATTATGGTGTAATATATATTATACCTTTACTTCTATTCCTATTAATAAATTGGTGCTGCATGTATTTTACTATTTGGAATTCACACATGATTTTGTTTGCACTTAATTCGTACTTTTCTCGCGCCAGTAACCGCTTTTCCCTGATAAAATAGGAATATCTGTTTTGAAAATCCTCTAATTGTTTGTTATTATACTTAATAACTTTTCGAGTTAAACTATTTTTAAGGAATAAATTGGCTAATTATTGTGGTAAATTAAATATTGGCTTAATCGGATTCTGATATTCATATCTGTAAATTTTACCTTTGTAAATTTAAATTGCATCATGAGAATTTCATATACAATATTTTTAGCATATGAAAAATATGCTTTAATATTAAGAGCTGTTTTATCTCAATAATTACTTTATTAAAATGTAGTATTAAATCTTAGCAATTCTACATCAAAGAACTATTGGTGAATTAAAATTATACTACAAACATTGTTTTGAATGTATTTTAATTTCTATATAATAAAGTGTTGTTTGCTGGTCCTGTATTTTGATATACGTTAAGGAATAAAAATTTTCCAGAAGTGAAACTGAAATGGTGAATATTTTTCTGCTTATTCATGAATGGCGTTTCTTCCTACAAAGCAACAAATCAGTGGCAAGCTACCTCTACCAAAAGAGAGTCGGAAAAACAGAACTTGTGTGATTAAGAAAAATCCAGTAGTTCTGGCATCGACCACTAGGGAAGACGACCTTAATGCATCATTCTTGCCTTATTTTTTCTCTCGGATTGTTGTGGTTCCGTAAAACACTCTCCAAAAAACCACGTGTATTTCTTACTCGGAGGGTGTTTTCCTTCCTATTTGATAGGGGAAATTCCTTGTCCTCCGTTTTCATTTGTTTGTAGTTGATACTGTCATAATCGTCGTACGTAGGGTAAAGGTTGGCGCTTCATTCTAATTCTAATTTCTACGGCCTTCACTGAGCTCAACGCATAATTTCTCCGTGTTTGATTATGTAGACTTGTGCACAGTAGAGCGTTTAATGATTCGCTTTTAAAAGTTAATTTAAACAGGGCTGAGTTAAGAATGTGCGAAATTAAAAATTTAAGATTTAAGTGAGTATGCTCTTTTAGAAAATGATATACCCTTTTAATTTCCAAGAATTAATAATAGTCGAATGAAAAGATTATTAAAGACAATATTTTACTACATTTTTTTAACGGTTGTGTATTTTAGCTCAGAATAGCTTGAATATCGTATTGCTGTTGATCATATTTAATTGAAAGTGCATTGTGGTTGGAATGTTTTGTATTGGGCCAGGAATAAGTGATTATTGTACTATTAATAAATGAAACACCAAAGCAAAGGTTCGAAAGGCAGTTTTTTGTTTCTTAATTTTACTAATCAAACATTTATTTACTTTATAGTTTTACAGCCGAATAAAATATTTGAGTTTGTGAATATTTTTATCACAAACGCAAATATTAATAGACCAGCGTGTAGCTGATCTATTATCGCTCTCCCTTCAACAGTCTGTAGGTTCAATTCCGCCATGGGCATGTAAAGTTCGCTGGTAATTCGGAATCAACTTTTAATCTGTGGGACTCGTTTAAGTTTGCCCTAATGGGCAAAAAGGATTTTAGAGCTACAAACTTATCAAATTTTATTCATGTTTAACCTGTTTATTTCTATTATAAAACATAGTTAAAGAAAATAAAATTTTCAAAATTTGTTTACTGTTACGGGAATTTTTAATGTCGTTTGAGTCTCGTAATTAATTATTTTGTTGCGTATTTATACTAGCAAAATAAAGACTACTGCAGCTAAAAAAAAAGTTAAGAATAATTTAATTATTAACGATGATTGAATAATTACTTTTGAAGAATTATTAACAAAGTCACAGAAAGAACTTTTCAAATTATCACTCGCATTTTTATTACCGTGATAGGAACATTTCTTTGCTTCTGAAAAGTAATACAACAAATATATTAACAGCTGTGAAGTTCTGTTTAATGATTTATGTAATGAATTCACGTTTTATATATAAATGGCATATAAATTCGTGTTAATACTTAAATTTTATTTGAAACAAAATGTCAATACATTCTAGATAACACATACGTGTTAGCTCATCATAATGTATACTGTTGCCAAAGATTAGTAAATTTATGAAAGTTCAACTTTTAAATAAGTCTAGCGAATAAATTTTTTTAAAGAATTAAAATTTTTTTGGAAGCATTTTATATTTTTTCATAAAAAGTATTTAAGAACTGCGATTCTTTTTTTTTTTTTTTTTTTTTTTTAAAGCATAGTCATTTATAATTTAAAAAATTAGATTTACCACTGTAAAGAACAAATTTTTTCACGCAGTTATTTTAATCTATTTGAAAGAATTGCAGCATATACATTTTAAAGTAATAATAAATTTTGAAGTAATTTCAACAAATAGGAGAAATGCAGTCGATATAATAACTGCAATTGAAAGTTCTTTTTTGTTGCATTATTAATGTATTTGAGAATTTGACTAAATAAAAGTGGAAACAAATTTCTTACAAAATCGTGATAATATATGCTGGTTGTTTTCAAACCATTATCTTATTTGTCTTCTGTGTGTCCTGTTGTATGCGTTCATATTTAAAATTATTTCCTTTTCCAGAATAAATAATGTACTTCAGTATAATACTTACTTTAATATAATACTTAGTTTTCGTACACATTTTTAAAGATAATTTTGAGTAATATTCTGAAGTGGATTATTTTCGAAAAAAATGTTATCTATGATTGTTTATGTCAAGAAAGCGTCCCTTTATAGAAATATCGTATGTTAATTATCAAAATTTATACTTGGAAAACTTTTTAAATATTGAATCAAATCATGATGAAACTTTCGTCTATGTGGTTTTTCGAGTTCTTAGAATGGCGCGGCATTCAAATGTAAAAAAAATATTTCTTCTGAAAGTCGAAAGAACGGCTGCGAATGATTTCTTACAAAAATATGGCAGCCCTACAAAAACCAGTTCCTTTGTAATTTTTCCTTCTGAAGAAAACACAAATTGATACTTCAACAGTTTCAATAATCAGGTACTTCAGTAATCAGAGCTCTGCTACTAAAATTTTTTGGGTGTAGAGTTTTAGAATATGCTTACCTAAAAGCTTTCCCAAGGCCAGCTTTTTAGATATCTAATTTGGCGGTGGTCTCGTTTCAAGTTTACTACGATCGCACAGGTTTTCCTTTCCCTATTTTTTGTGTTACCTCGGTTCCTCCTCTTCGGCCGATGTAGTTGTCGGTGAAAACAGGTTTTGTGTTCCGTACGCCTCTGTGGATGGTTGGTTGAAATGCAGCGGCTCGCATCTGAATTCAAATCCTCGTTTTGACGAGTTAGGGCTGCATTTCCTGGAACGTTTGTTTGCTGAATTATTTACCACTTCCGTTTTTTCCTCATTCACTTATTAGTTGAATTATCTTGCAGCTGTCACTGATGAGTGAATATTTAAAATCCAGTCTGTTGATTTTCTCATTTAAATGTGGAAAACTAAAAAAGAACATTGAAACTTAACAGCAGTAACTCACGAATCTCTTTCTAAGATATTGCGTGGAGAAAAATTATAAACCGCACGTTCAATGTAGAATTTAATATTCGTTTATGTGGGCGTTAATTCCAGTTTATCGATATCATAAAAAAAAATTTTTAGCAGTAATTAATATGTGGGAAGTTGTTTTCACGAATTCTTTACTACTCATTGTATTTTAAACCATTCTTAAATTTTTTATAATGAGGCATTTAAATCCTAATCTTACTCCCCCGTATATTAAACCTAGATTTTGTCAGAACATTAGATTTTAAATATGTTGGTTGCGTAATAACTTTCAAAAACTTAAATATAAAAGAGATAATAAAGAGTAGGAAAAGTATCAATGTTGATTCGAATATAGACCAACAAGAGGCTTAAATAGTTATTTAATTCCATTGTCTATTTTATTAATATGTGAAGTAGAAGATAGGATACATGAATTGAATCCAAAACATTTACGTGTATATGAATATATAGCATGTTTCCATTATAATTCAGTTGTGTTGCATTAATTCTAATATACCGATATATTCGTTACTGCGAAATAAAGATGAATATATTCTAGTTATACCGAATTCGCAGCTGAATAATTATCGCTCTGGCCCTTAACTCAACAGTTCGTGTATTCAATTCTCAGTTCAAGCTTAAATGTAGTGATTCAGAATCCTCTAGTCGAATTAGCTTTCAATGTGCAAAAAGTGATAGTTAAAGTGACGACAAAAAAAAAATCTCACTTCTAATTATACTTAAGAGTGCTATAATACTTTTAAAATTTGTTGTAAATTTCACTTTTCGACGAAACTTCTAATGATTCATTTGTATTTTCTAACAGTGAAAAAATCTTAATGATATAGTGAAACTTCCTTTTTATAATATACACGAAAAATATAAACATTTTCTTATTCCAATTCAATTTTCCGACCCGTGATAGTTCAGAAATTATTCCATGTTTTCTAAAGGACTTGATTTAAATTCGAACACTGTGTTTTAAATATTTTTATTCATTACAAAATATGTACTAAAACTGATATCAGAAGACATAAATATGATCTATTAGGTATATTATTTATATGGTAACATATATATAACTTGAATCACTAATTTACATTTATCGACGTGAAATTAACAGAAGAAACAGAATCTAATCCATTATAATCTAGACAATTCAAACAATTATAGTTATGATTAAAATGAATAAAATTTTCTAAACTTGGGTTGTATTAATCATGTTTAAAGATTAAAGCTTTTTAAAATCTTGTAAAAATTTATTCTTTTTATTTTACTAGTCAAAACAATTGTCACACTACAAACACCAGAAATCTCGCTTCTAAGTTAGAGTCAAAACTAATTTTTATTTAATAAAGTTAATTTTTTTTTATTTGTAATTCCATTTTCCTAAGATTTAACGACAAATTCTTCACATCAGTAAAAAATGCTTACTTTTCTACCTCGCCTGTGGTTAATTTTTTGATATTTAATGTTAGCATGTATGTCTATATTGTTGGGTACTTAAAAAGTCTTCCAGTACTTAAAAACTAATTATTGTTGAAAAAGCCTAATTTTTTTAATACATTCTTAAATTATTTAAATTTTATTTAAAACTATTACTTTTAATTTGCCGTTAAATCTTAGGAAAATAGAATTACAAATAAAAAAAATTAACTTCATTAAATAAAAATTAGTTTGATATTCGCATTAGTCTTGCTATTCGCATTAGTGTACTAAATAAGTTTTTATTTTTAAGTCTTTGAATAATTTAAATCCCATTGTACAGATTATCATTAACTTTTGATTCATTTTCTCTTGATAACTGAGCAATAATTTTTTAATATAATTTTTTTTAAAGTTTCTACAGATAAATTTTTTTGTTAGAACTTTTTATTCGTTTTCTCGTACTCGTAAGCTCTATAGTTCAGTGTTCATCGACTGATTCGAAGATCCATAAAAGGCTACATAAAGTTTTGAAGGATTGCATAGCCCAACATTCATAAAATATTACTACAAAATAAATGACAAATGAAGCAATGCCAAATAAATGATATACATAATAAACAAAAAATATACAGAATAGGAAATTATATGTAAAAAATATTAGTGTTTCTATTATGTAAAAAAAGTTTTATTTTATTATAATATATACTATTCAAGATTCATAGTTGAATCCAAATGGAGCAAATTATATGGGGTTGTTAAAATTCGTAAGAACAATAACCACATATATCTGCAAATTAATAACTATTCTTCCAATGACTCACTAACTAAACTGTACAATCAAAAGTAGTTAAATGAAATCCAATGCAAATAAAGCTAAAAGAAATGTAATGGTAATATATTGTTACATTTTTTCATATTGTTTACTGGAGTATAATGTATTTGTATAATCTTGCTTGCATATAGATACACACATTTGTACACACGTATGAATATATAATCTTATTGCATTTCTCCAGTAAGTTATTTAGATTCAAAAGTTACTTTTATTTTTGTTCGTAGTCTTGTTGAACTGTTAACAGAAACATCGCTGTTCGGCTATGCATAAGTGAAGATGTAATTCAGGTTTGGACTTTTTATTGAAAGGGAAACTCAAATTGTGTTTTTAACCTTGATGCACTTTCGAACCTGAACTCATCCCCTATTTATTCGCGTGATTCTTTCCCTGTACCAGCTAAGCTCGCTGTCACGCTATTTCAGTGAAATGGATGTTAGATGAAAACACGACCGCGAGTGATTTTATGTCAAAAGACTCATTGCTTCTCTTACTCACTTGATAGCAATGATTATTGCTTATGTTTTTTTGTTCCGTATGCCTAATTATTAGACTTTTCATTTTTGTGTTTCCTTTTTACGTGCTTCGTTCCCTCATTGGATAAAAAAATTTTTTTTCTTCCGTTGTTGCTAATTTTAAAATTTAGTTTGCTTGGATGTTTGTGTTCAATATATATATATATATATATATATATAATATTACTAACCATATTGCCTTATTTAAATTTTTAAACTTTTATGTGCAAAATTTTTTTTTAGACTCTTTTGCACCGGTCATTTTCATAATAGAAGAAAATTCTTAAAATTATTTTATTTCTGTAATTGAATGTTTTGGAGCTATATTTCTTAAGAAAGCATTTTCTTTAATATTTTATGAATTTAGATAAATATTTGCGACTTGTATAATTTCTTGAAGCAAAATTTGCCGAGAAGTATGTTTTTTTGTAAATTTTGTCATAAAAAAGTATTGAAAAGGGATTAGAAGATGTTTTGGTTCTTCATGACGTTATGTAACTAGGATTTCATTCACGTCTAGACTTCCATTCCCTTACAGCAAAATTCTATTTAAACTGGCAGGTATGCAACCGAACATCAATATCAGCAACATTTGATTTTGTTTTCCTGAGGCGTGTGTATGTCTTCGATACAGATATCTTAATAAATGTTAGCAAGAAGTAGAGCTTTGACTTATAGTTTCTTCAAGGTTAATTACGAGATTTGGCTACAGGTAGTCTATAAGCTTGAGTTATTGCCAATACTGGGATTATTGCTGATGTATGAAATCATCAATGTCAAAATAAACAATCATCAAAATAAATAATGTTGTTCTTAGAAAAATATTTGTGAAAAAGTTGTGTTGCGAAATTTGAAACGCTGCTTATTTTTTGCTATAAAATTATCACTTTATATTATTTTGAATTTCGTTCAATTCTTATATCTATTTTGATTCCTAATAAATCGCATCTGCTCCGGAAAACAACATTTTGTAACACAACTAACTCCATTGTATAAATTGTAGTGATATTTAACGTCATTTTTTCATTGGTGACGTAACAAGATATGATTTAGAGATAAACGATTTCAATTTTTTTATAAAAAATCATTCCTGTGATAACATTGAAAATTCCGAAAGTGGTTGAAATAAAATGCAGTGACATTTCTTAGCATTGATAAGTTTTTGGTTGTGCCCTTTTATCTTGGCGCGCAATTTGCTTTCCCGCGCTTTCTGATAGGGAGTTGTACCTCGAGGTAGTATTTCATCTGGAGTAAAACCAATACAATCCCGTAAACTTTACGCGCGGTAGTCTGGTCCTGTGACGTAGCATGCCCCTTTCCCTTCCGGCCTTTTACTAACATCCTTTCAAGTCGCCGTACAATAGGGCGGGAGAAATTTAAAATTAGAGCAAATGGGAATCGTTAACACGCTCTTGGGGGTGATAGAGTGACGTTTGCAATCGCCGGTTTGTATGGGAGATAATATTATTTCGCATAAATCGATGATGCTGTGGGATCAGTGCACTCTGTGTCTATAACTATTGGGGATAACTTTGAAAATTCTGTATGCATAATGGCGCCGTATTGAATTTAGCGGAAGAAGTCGAAACAGCAAGCTATTTCCAAAAATGACAGTGAAAAACAAAAGAGATTTTTGATTTGCTCTCATTGTGACAAAAATGCTTAGTATGAAACCTAACTGGTAATATTAAAAAACTTATTGTATTTTAACAGAAATTAATTTTGAATAGCTATTTCTCGAATAAATTCTTTTTTACTTGGTTAAAATAATGTATTTTCTTTATAAATTATAAAATTTTGTATAATTGAGGTGAACAAACTTAATGAGCAAAAGAAATGGATTTTTGATTCTTAAACACATACATATATAATTTTACACCATGCAACTTATATTATGAATAATTTCTAATCCGATCTTCAAAGTATCTCATAATGTATAAAAAGATTGATAAATGTTAGTTCTGTAATTTCAATAAATTAAAATTGCGTCATAGTATCAACTTGTAGCCCCCAAACATTTTGGTTACATTATTTCTGCTTATGAAATCTAGAAGCATTTACTTTTATATGTTATTAAATTTATTGTGAGAAACAACTTTCGTTTTTCCTTAAACTATTTGAATGTTTTAATGCTTATATTATTGTATATTAATCTGCTTTGATTAATATCTTAAGTGTAATAGAATCTTATTTATGTTTAAAATGCTTATCGAATTATATGTTAATCAATTTTAAAAATATAAAGCAAAACAGTTCGAAACTACCAATTTTTTTTTCACGCGTTCTCTTTAAAAAGTAACGAAAGTACGATTCTGATTGATCTCTGCTCCACACGAGTCAAATACTTAGAGTTGCGGTTATTTTTCTACGCCCCTATCTTGACTAAAGTCTTTCTGTTCATCTTTTCATAAAAGCCAAGTCGTATTTTCTGTCAATAAGCTGCATATTTTACGGCATTGTGAATATTCTTTATCTTAATAGTAAAGCAATGTAGCCATTATCCGGTTAATGAATTAAGTCGATTTTCTGTTATAAATATTTGTTTGATGTGCCGTTAGCTATCTGTACCACATTTTTATTTTATTTTAGGAAAGTATGAGTCAAGTTCGAGTGATTTTGAAATGTATTTAGAAATTATTCGAAAATTTTCCATTATCGCTTGCATCAAAAGAAAGAAAACTTGTCTGAAGTATTGTCTTAAATTTCTAAAACTTTTCGTTGCTGGAGCTGAAATTCATCAACTTACACTTCTAAATGTTTAAGAAATTTAATGACAATTTTTTTAGTTCTAGCAGCAGTTAAGTTATCGGAGATATTACTTCAAACCTTTTTTTCCTACAATGTATTACGTCACATTATTTTTTTTTATTGTTTAGGAAATGGGGATTAAGATAAGACCGCGTGTATATAATTATGATTTTGATGATGTTATGTCGGTAATTTGAAACGTTACCATTTAAAGCGGAGGGGGGGGAGAGATGCTGAATTAATCTCGAACTACTGCCAAACTTTTTTCTTTGAAATTGGACAAAGAAGCGACAATTTAATAACAACCATTCCAAGTAAGTTTCTGCCGACAACGACACTTGCAATGGTGAAAATCCTGCGCATTCTCGAATTGTTTTCGAAAGAAAAGAAACTGGCTATTGAGGAGAGCCACTCTCTTGTCTATAATTCTTTCCGGTTGAACGACGGTACCTCTACCAGGAAGTTTTCTTATTTTCTCACGCAATTGTTGTTGGATTCATTTCTCGCTGGCGAGTTCCATAACTTCCATCCGTTTCATTGCCTTTGAAATGAGAGTTCAAAGCAGGAATGTAAGGAAGCTGTGAGATATTCTGATTGAACCTATCTCTAGTTTACAATATTGACTGAAGCTAAAAAAATATTTGGATGAAAAACGTTGGCGAAATCTCTTTATTTTATTAAGGTGAAAATACCTTGAAAATTTAGTCTTGAAATTTTTTTCTTCTGTTTCTGTTAAAAGGATAAAAAATGTTTTTATTGGAAAATGTAAATAACAAAATCGTATGACTGTTATGCTTTCCATTTGTGTTTTTTGATGGGCAGCTGTGAAAGAACTATTATCGAAACGTGAACTGATATCAACCCTCTTAGAACGATCACTTATTGGTGGAAAAAAGCCCATAAAGTCTGACTGCTTGATGTCACGTGATCTTGCATCCGTCTGTTGTACGCCCACGCCTTGTTGTGTCAGACTCGTGTTCGCTTGTTAAATTAAAGCAACATCTGTTGACATCTGTTATATATCACTTTTTCAAGCACTCAAGTTAGTTGGGATGCCTTACAAAATCTGTTCACACTTTTCCATTAAAAGAGAATCATTTAGTAACATGGCTTGATTTTAAAGATGTACGACTACCATGCTTACAATACAGACCGGAATTTAGAGAAATCATTTAAATTTGTTAATTTTGCAGCATGTTTAAATCCATTTAAAGAAATGTGGAATTGAATTGACGCTTAATATTAAATGAGAACTTTTTTTTTTTAATTTATAGTACTCCATTTGTAAATGAAAGGGTAAATAATTAAGCACATAAGTGGTTCAGTAAATTACTTTTTTCCTAAAAAGCGAAGATAATTTATTTTGCGCAGCGCTTAACAATGTAATACGCGCACTTAGATTTTTCTTCAGCATCTTAAGTTACATCAAATGTTAAGAAAGGAAATTATTCTATTTAATTTACAATGTAATTTGATGAATTGATGGAATTAAATTATTCTTAAGAAGTATTGAAACTAATTTTTATCTAGCATTGAAGAAATATTTCCTTAATTTCTCTTCCATCATTTTCTATAACTTTTCATTTTTATATGAATAATAAAAAAAAAAAAAAAAAATGAAAAGAAAAGCAATTTCTTTAATGCAACCGAAATTTGCTTATTTTAATTTTATTGCAATTTCAATGTTTATCCTTGTTATCATAAATAGCCGTTCAAATGCTGGTTAGAAAGTGGTTATAGATTTTTTTTGTTTATAACTTAAGAGTTATTAAAAATATTATTAAAAAATCAATCTATGTTTTGTGATTTTAACAATTTTCATTTCCTTTTTTTTGTATTTATTTTGATGGGAATGTTTCACAAAATATTCACCATACATAAGTGGTTGTTTTGACCATTTTATATGATAGATTTGTTTCAACTACTTTGTGACTCATTTTGCTTATGATAAATGTTTTGTCACTTAATGTTTATAAGTTTTCAATATAAAAATTAGTATTAAAACATATTGTGTATTTTAGGTAACACTCAAAATATGCATTTTCTCTCAAATTATATCAATGTTAATTAAAACTTAATTTATTTGCATGATACATCAGTCATAAAGAGCAGAATTTACTAGAATTCTGCTGTTATTATGGTTTTATTTATTTTTATTTTACATATTACAATAGGATTACGTACATTGTGAAATGAAAATTTACTTACATATTAAGTATTATCATTTAATTTGGTATTGAATGGAATGTATCATTTTATGCTTTACATTTAATCATAGAAATCATCCCCTTTCACTTCGATTTTTTTCCCCTCTTATTCTAATTTAGCAACTTTCATTTCTAGATTAATAGCAACTAACAAGCGCAAATATGACTGATAACTGGTTGCACTAATAATTGGTTCGTTAGTTATTTGGATTATACGATTTGTAAAATTTATTTTAAAAATCGTAAATAATTAAAATGTATTATGATTACTGTTACATAAATTAATGGCAATGTTGATTATCTAAGAAATTTTTAAATTGCTATTATAATTCAATATATTGCAAATGTAATCTTACAATTAGTCGATGTGTGATTAAATTCGTACTCTTAGGTTGAACTTATCCAAACCTTCAATATGGCATTCTTTCGTATATCACTCTCTTGTTCTTTTATTTCTTAAAATTCGTTAGTTTTACTTTCATCATTGAAGTTTGTAATAGTTCAGAATCCACTCTTTGAAGTATACCTTGTATTGACTAGCAGCATTCATTAATTAATGAGGTTAATTTTCGCTTTATTCAACAAAACACTAGAGAAAAAATTTATGATGTTTATTAATAATACTTTTCTGGTTTTGTGAAATTGTTGTATATAAGTTAAAGCTATGAATTTTGAGTTGTTAAAAACAAATTTTCAATCAGAAATTTTCTTGGTCAAAGAAAACCTTAAACTTATATATAAGTAGGTTTATTTTAAAATTTATTTCAGTCGTTAAATTTTCCTTTCACATTGTATAGAATGTCTTTAGATTTGAATCATCGTTCTATGATCGCGTTTTGCACACAAGGGGTGATTCGACAAGGACCTATAATTTATAATATATATTTCCAAATTCGTATCGTCTCAATTTAAAAATCTATGTAGTAAGAATCGTCTAAAATAGGAATCTAGAGTAGGTAGTCTAAAGTAGGAATCGAACTCATGACCTGTTTGTTGAAGACTGATCATTATTTAGAAGAGTATAAAAAAATTTCATATTGTCTCTAATTCTTTCTGCCTGTATATATGCTTTTAAAAGATCTTAATCTATTGCCTGAATTATGTTTTAAAATTATATTAAATACAATCAAAATGTTGATTTTAAGTCTTTTTTAGCTGTAGAAATATTTTACAACTATTCTAAAATTGTTAAGATTAAATACTTTTTATAATATATTCATTCGAGTTGGACTGCATTTTTGGTAGTAGTTATATTTTAGTCTTCTCAGTTTAAAAATTCTTGCACATTATTATGGTAGCTAACAGGTTAGAAATAAAGTGCTTCTATGTATATTCTGATATGAGTGTTGCTGTAAGCAAAGTATAAACTGCAGTACTATATTAGTACTTTGCTGCCAACTCCAAAAATTTCACGAGGCAAGAGTTGGATCACTTCAATATAATGTAACTAGTGCTTGTTATCTTTTCTTGGCTGAAGCGGGAAGAAAGTGATTTCGGCGGAGGCTAACTGTCGTGTAACACCGTCGTCGGTTGACGGAAGTTAACTATCGGGCACATCGACCCTACGCGAACGGTCCGGCGGCCTGCGCGCACCTCCCTTGCGTCGCACGCACAGACTGTCGAACACACACACACAGTCGTGTTGCGCGCGGCTCATCCGACAATTGAGCTCGATCCCTCTGCTACGAAGTTCACGGCCAAGGTTAGAGCGTTGACCTTAATATCGGTTGTTAGATGTGTTGGGAGTAGGATCGCGCTCTTCTGTCGCCTGAGCATGCTCAACTCACAGGTGCTCTATCTTCTCCCGCTCTTACTCATGGTCTTCTTGCCTCTACTTCGCAACAGGTGAGACCTTTGCCCGGCTCTGCCTCCTCAAGTTAAGTCATCTCTGGTACTGCCAGAGATGACTTATGTCATAGCCACGGCAGCACAAGAGAGAGTGGGCAATTAACAAAATTTTGGGTGTTCAGTTACTCTTTCTGCCCATTGAGTTCTATTGCTAATTGAGCTAATTCTTTCTAATACGTTAATAAATTTTGTTTTTGCACTTTATTAGTACTAAGTAATTATTAAAAATTATGTGATTATGTAAATAAGTGTATGTATATTCATTATATACTTATATATATATGCAGATTTAAAAGTATTAAAAATGTTTATTAAGAAAATTGGTAAAAGTACATTAAATTATGTTAAGTAAGCTATATATACATGAATATAGTCTAGTACACAATTGAATAACTTATTGAATCAATGTTTTATTAAATTTTCGGTTATTTGTTAAAATAGGTCATTAATGTGCATAACTCTTGTGTAATATTAAAATATAAATATATATACATAAATGTATTCAAATGTTGAATTTAGGCTGTAAAATTTTTGAAGATAAAAGGGAAGTTCTGAATCATAATAGAATCAGTAATAGTGACATGATTCAAAAGAAATAAAAATAAATGAATGTGAGAAATGTTAACCCAATGCTTCCCTAAACAGTTCGTCGGTTCAGAATTCACTTTAAACCGTAGGTCCCAGTCTAATTAACCCTTGTGTGTATAAAATCCCCGTTGAGAGCGTCAAACAAACAATTCCGTTTTTCTCTCAGAAGAAAGTGAAAGACATTTCGAATACTATTGTGCAAAAATTCTGTGATATTATAAAAATAAACTGTTTCCAATCACTTCCTAGTCAAGAAAATGGTGGCAAAATTGTGTACGTCAAAAACAAATAAAAAGGAAACATTTAAACACATAAGACGTCATTTTTACATATATTGTAGCTCTAAATTTTTTTTGTTTTTAATTTGTTAATCTCAAGATTTGATATATGAAGAAAAACATTGTTAGAAGTAGGAGAATTTTCTGTATATATGCAGTAAGTTATTATTAACGTAAAATAATATCATTTTACTATTATTTACTAGAAAATTACATTCTGTTAAATGTTATTTTACGAGTATTGATGTTTAGCCTCTTCACTTGACATTCAATTCAGAAAATGGATGAAATAAGATCACATTAAAATAAAACATTTCAAAACCTATCCTACAATCATTTAAAATTTATTTAGAAACATTTTATATTTATTCGTATTAAATGTTTTGGGAGTGAATTTGAATGAACTATCTGAAGAACAAGTTTAATATGTAAAAATCTCATTCAGATGCATTTCAGAAGGAACAGAAGGGTATGTCCCGATTACGAAAACAAAGTAATCCTTCGTTTTTACGTTCCATTTGTCATTCATCAACAATTGATTATCTTCTGTGTTCCGTAACTAAATCTCTAAAAACGGATGTGATTTTTGGTTGCGTTGAGTCGTTTAATTGGGTAACACACTTCGCTGCAGCTCTGATTATTTTTCTTACCGAATGCAAAGGAATTGTTGAAACTGCTTTTAAGATTTATTTTTGTTTCAGAAAAGTCGAATTAGTGACTTGCTCTCTGGGTTTCAGCTCAAGAGTTTTTGGGTTCAATTTCCACCGCCATGCTACTTTGAAATGTTGGTCCCGGTCATAATAATACTGAGTGAACCAGAAATGAAAAACTGAAGAGTATTTCATGTGTATGTTGCCGTAAATAATTAATAGCAATGTACATTTCCCGAAGTTAAATAATATTGTTAAAAATATCAGAATGAATTTAAAGTTCTTGTTTCATACAGTGACTAATTGTTGTTCCATTTGGAATTAAATTTATTTGTAATTTTAATCGTTGTGTTGAATATTGTTTTTAATAAATAAATTTTACTTTCCATATTCCAATATTTTTTACTTCACTGAGTATTATAATTATGAAATTATATTTAAAAAAATTACTGGTGAGGGAAAAAAATATCCAGCTTAAAAATAAACCTATATCTTTAAATAGAGAATCGCAAAATGGCTCGTGTTGTATACTTTTAATTTCTATGTGAGCTTCTATGAATTCATTATACATATTCATTTTTTGTTCATGCATAAATACTTAGGCATTAAAATAGAAAATGGCAATCTATTATTTTTAAGGTAGATATTTATGTTTTTATACTTTCAAGTTTTGTTTAAAAATTTTTTTTTACTTTCATATAAAAGATTGTAGGGATATATTATAAATTTTAAAAATATACATTAATTGAAGTTTGTTAAGCAACGGAGTATAAGTTTGAAATCGTCCAGTTGTGTTTTTGACTAGTTGGGGAAACGATGCTATTTATTCGCAGCTCGAGTTACTAGAAGCAATCTACCCGCGTGCAAGGAAAAGTGAAGCATTATCTCGCGAAGTCAAACGGCGCAGAAAAGCGGGAGAGGGAAAATATGCGGCATATCTGCCTGCCTAAAAGGAGTTGCCAGGAGTGCAAGCGCTGGCTTGTGATATTGATTGTGACGAGCATATATATCGCGATCCATCGACCCAGTCGCCCAATCAGCGCCGCAAGAAAATGGTTTTTATCTCTTATTCGGGTCGTTATTTGATCGCGCCAAGATTCCTCGAAGGCTTTTATGACAGTACTCCCTTTCTTCAACCCCTGCCTACTATAAAGCCTCTTGTTGTGTTTGCTTCAGCTTGCACCTGGTGATGTACAGCGCCTCCTTCACATCTTCACGCGAACTCACAATTTGCTCATTTCTGGGAATATTCGTTCGCTCAATATTTTGTCACCTTTAGCGTGCTTTTCCCCGTCGAGTTTAGTGTTTTGATTCATCATGTTATTTGCGCACAGAAGTCTTTGAAATATTATTCCTGGAATATTACTCTCTTCCTAAAATAAATTTAACTTTTATTGGATTTACATTGTATAAAAATTTAGTTACTTAAACTTATGTTGAACAGTTATTTTTCTCTGTGTAATTTATTTTATATTACAGCAGCACCGATTTTTTTTAATAGAAAATTCTGTACTGAAGTAAAAATGAACATTTTTTCAAATTTCATGTAAAGTAACACTAAAAATTTCTTTGAACAAAATTCTTATCGAAGATTTCTTATAACAATTTTCCCATACATTTTCTTTTCTTTTAACTAAGTAATATACCAGATTAAGAACGAGTTTTTATCACAGCATTTATACATACAGAAGCTATTTAAACTTTCACATTCTTTGCATTATTCTTTTGTAACTTGTCAACCTTGATTTTCATTCTTGTGCTTCGACTTTATAAAGCCAAAGGCCATTTATTCAGAGGCTTTTTAATGCAGGCGAAATAAATAAATAAATAAAAAAAAAACTTTGCATAAGCATAAGCGGGCAAAAGAATCTAATGTAATTTATTTAATTTTTACAATATTTCTTATTAAGGCTAGCCATAAATTACCTATTGTACTTATAAGTATTTTGCATACTTCGCAATATTTGTGACTTGTTTTTAATTTTTTGTAAATTGTAACAAAGTTTTTCATCAGAAAATGAAAATCTTTTAAATGTGTAAATACCCAATAGTCAGTCAAAAAATATTTTTTTCAAGTAAAATTCTCTATAAATGTTTATAATACAATTTTGCTTTTTCATTTCCAGCTGTCCATTTCTGATAATCAAAGTCATTGAATAAAATTAGTTAAGGAAAATTCAAACTTACGAGTCAAATGAACATGATCGACATTCGAGCTTGCAACCCGTTTTCCAAATTTCCAAACCATCTCTAAAATACAGAAAAATCCTACAAACGCTAACATTCAGAGGTTCTGTGAAGAAGATATCGAATCTTACCGTTTTCCAAATTGGAGAGACTTCTTTCCCTTCCAAATCACCGCGACAATAATGAAAATTGATTGAAAAATATGTTATGCGTTATGTGTATGAATTTCAAGAGTCATGAATTATATTCGAAATATAGATGTGTCTGATGCACGTATTTTTACAATTTTCATAACATTTGCGTTTATAATTTTTTCACGGTTACTTTTATTTTTTAAATGGTGCAGTTTGATAATCACTTTGAATGTGGATGTTTGTAGGGATTCAGAATCCACTTTAAACTGTGAGGCTCTGTTGAATAAGCTCTCTTCTCAAAAAGAATGATTTGAGCAATAATCAAGTCAAACTTACCATAAGAACACAAGAACTCTGAAAACTTGAAAAATCATCCATATCGTAAGAAATATCTTTAAATTCTCCGCGTAAGACGTATTTTGTGTTTCTAATTCATTTTTACTTGACTTTCTATCGACATGTTTTCTTTGTAGTCACTTGAAGGAAAACATTTTAAAAGGAGGCCAAAATTAAAGTATGTCACTTGTGTTCATTGTACCCTGACGGTTGGAAAAGCACAAATTTTTGGTGGGACATTTTTTGAGAATTAAAATTTTTTTGTAACTTTTTGAGTTGATTATTTCTATCTTAGCCATTTACTGATTATAAAATATAATGTAATTATTTTAGTATTTCATTATACTTACATGCTCTTTTAAATTTCAGGCAAATTAATTTTTGAATTTACATTTTAAAGCTTATTAAAAAATTACATGAATTTCTCATTGATTTTTGACAATAGATGTTTTTTTTTTAATTATAATTTTGATGAGTTATTAAAAACTTAAAAAATCTTATGTTTACATTAGTTATAAATTAACGCAGAGTTTATTATTTATAAAAAATTTAAGGGAAATATTTATGAACAATACGCTTTATATAATTTTCTTGTGATAAATTTAACGATTGAAATCTCAATGAAACATTGTCAATGGTGTAAAATTTTATTTCTTATGTATTTTAAAACAAACACATCAAACTTTAACATTTCTTATTGATTTTTAAAGCGAAAAGTTAGTTCAAATTATTTCTCATGCTTTCAAAATTGTTTTTTTTTTCCCTAAATGAATGATTTTTTTTTTTTTGTCAAAATAAATGTTTTTTTTTTTTTTTTTACATTTTTTTCTAATTTTTAGGTTTATTGTTACCTATTTTTGTTCTCATTGCTATTGAAATCTTTTCTTTATACCAAGCAGGTAAAAACGTATATCTGTTCTCTGATCTGTTCCCTCTAATCCTTGGCAGTTTGCAGATTTTTGGCACATTCAAAAAGTAATCTAAAAAACGTTTTCCGTCATTTTTGCAGTCTCAATGATATTTTCCAAGACTTATTAGATTCAAATATAAGAGAAATGTGCTTTTCTTTTAGCATTTAGTAAAATAAACATTGGCATATGCTTTATACCTTTTTATCTTGTTGGGAGATATCGTTCTTAGGGACAATTCAGCTGCTTTATCGTGGATAAGTCTTCCAAATGTTCAAGTACACATACACTTCCACGTTACGTTTTATAGAAACTTATCGCTCGACCTTTAAATGGTTGTTTCCCCGTGATCAGTGTATTCCAAGTCAAACATGCTGTCTAAATAAATTTCTATTTCCCATTTCGTTTTCTACTTTATCATGAAACATTTTGATCAATTACCATCTAATTAAGAGCATCTAGAAATAAAATTAAGGCTTTTTCATGCACTTTTTATATTAAATAAAAATATTTCTGTGGCACCATTAATGATTAATGCTATTGTTTGCTCTCAAGAGCGGAGAAAAAAGGGAATTTTTACCCAGCTTTTTCTTTGCGAATTGAATTTCTTAAAAATTTATAATTTTTGATTTTTACTGTAAATGTATGTATATATATAATTTTAAATGAAAATTGCATTGGTCTAGGCAGTAATATCAAAATAATATGAAACACTCATTTTAAAATTGCTGTTCTCATTTTTAAACTAATTGCAATGCAGTGATACGTATATGGTAACATAAAAGTAACGCTTACAGAATGTGTCCTATCGCTATTTCCTGTTCATTTCATACTTGCGAATCTTAAAGCTTGATACAGCTTCCTCTATTTTAAACAGTCTACAATAAATTTATGAAATTTTTTTTGTCGCGATTAGTAGCAATTTCAAAAGGGAAGAAAACCTTAACAGGTAAAATTATTGAAGCTCTCTATCAGTATACCTTAACATGTCATAAATATTATTTATAATATTATACAAAATAATAAAGTTGTGTATGAGAGTTGTGTGTCAAAAAATTACTCATTTCATATTTAGGTTTTATATTGAAATATTTTAAGTTGTCTGTGATTGTGTGTGTTAAAAAATGCAATTTTATTAAAAGTGTGTATAATGCGCACTAAGTGTATATAGCTGATTATAATAGTCCCTTGAAAAAATCAAAACCCCTTAGGAAATTTAAAAGTCGTTCATGTGTGTGTGTGTGAATCAAACATCTTGAAATTAACATTTATGAATACTTATGTGAATTATTATATTATATTTTGAATTTTTTTTTCTCCTACATTAATACTGTTAAAATAACTGAAGATGGAGTAGCATTGAGAGGGGTTTTTTAATGAGTGGGAATGGATGGGAGTTGAAAGGAAATTACATTTAGGTACATTTGTCTTTAATCGATGACATATTCAAGTTAAGTGAAGAAAAGATGGTATTGTCATGAGAAAACAATTTGTTTTGTAATTTAATTAAGTTTCTTCATTGATTTTCTGGAAGGTATTTCATGGCTCAAATATCTCCACTCTGTTTGCTCGCAAATTTTTTCATGGAGTGAATTAAATTGATTTCGTTGGTATTTTTCAGTCATTTATTCATTGCTTGATAAATTTGGAAATTGATGCTTTTTTTCATATACAAATATATCAATATTGAGAGAGAAAGTGAAGCAAAAAGCAAATGCTCAAGAAATGATTGGTTGAATTAAATTTATTTCAGTAAGCTAGTCTTCTAAATTGAATAACAATAAGAAAATTTATGAAATTTTTAGTGAATATACAATAAAACTTGCATGTTTATTTTTATATCTTGAGATGGTTTTATTTAACTTCGATTCGTTTGTAGGAGAAAATCATCGTCATGGTTACATTGCAAAAAATAGAAAAGGCATTATTCTTCCCTCTCAAAGTCGTTACAGAGATAGAAAATGGAGTTTCCTTTCCATTTGGAAATAATAGAATTCAGTCATGAAGGACGGGTTTGTGTGAAATACCTGGAATCTACTGGAAATGTGGGGGTGGGAATCAATTCCTTGCGCGTGTCTTGTGCCATTGTTGTATTTCAACATTTGTAGGCGATGAGAGATATTACATGTATATTGTAATTTATGTTAAAGCTGAAATATACTACCTTAAATTACTCTAATTTTTTCTTTTGTATTGTAATTGAAAACAGTTTTCCTATTTATTATCTCATTACTTGAACGCGAAGAAGAATGTGTTTGTTTGTTCTGTGATATTCATTGTCTTCAGCGTTATGTACTACAAAATGTGCCCAGACTTTTAAAAGCTGTCAAAAGCTTCTTTTCTGCTTTTTTTTTTTTTTTTTTTTTTTTTTTTTTTAATTTGTTCCTTCTGCTCATGCGTTTATCATTAAAAGATTAGTAACTCTTTTCAAAAAATATGTATTTAATAAAAAAATTGGTTTCGAATGTTTTCTATTAATTAATCAAAAATAAAAGTGAACCAACTTTTCAACTTTTTTAGAGACCCTTGCTTTGATTTATTATTGTTTTTCTTTCATGTGTATGTGAAATAATTTAATAAATGATATCTCTGTCAAAGAAAAGATAGTTTTTAATTTATAGCTTAATAATCTTTAAAATTGTTACGCGAATAATCTAATTTAAAAAATCACAGGTTGTTTTTTTTTAAATAATGTTTTATTGCATGAAAAATGTTATTTTCCTTACATTTTTCATAATAAGCATATAGTTTTTCCTTCTGTGCAAACTTTGAATTTTTCCTTTTAAATTATGGATGTAAATTTGTAATGTTCTATAACATCCATTCATTTTTAATGCTTATTTATAAGTTTCTTGCTATACATTTGAATCAGCCATTTATTTTCCTGCCAATACTTTTAACATTTTTGGAAACTTCTATGTACTGTTGTTGTATGAAATACCTTATATTTTGTTGCATAGTACGTATATAATCATTAAACGCGTGAAATGAAAGCTGACCATGAGCGATTGTAATTCCCTCTGAGGCTAAATATTTGGCGCGAAACCGGCGATTGAAAAGATCGGCTAGGTGTGCTGGAATTTTTGGGCATGTGTGTCGGCAATTCTCGGATACGATACCTCGCGTCTTACCCCGTCGTTACCGGCAAGCGACTTGCTTGCTTCTAAGCGGAGTGAGATAGACAAACACATGTGACTTGAGCTGTTGTTTTACTTCGACACCAGGTGGCATCGCACTCTGAATTGATGGGGGTATCCTCGAAGGCTACTATCTTTCGTCAGTAGTTGCGATCGAACTCTACCACATACTACTCCTCTATCCTATGCGAATATATATACCTGCTCTGCTTTAGAAATAAGTAGGTAACCGCTTCCATAATCCCGACAACGGACGGCACCCGGGACGGAACGGCTCGGGCTTTTCTCTCGCTAGAACTTCACCGTGCTTGTTTTGCGTAGTATAGTTTCAGTAAGGATAAATTCTTCTAACATGATTAAGATATTTTGTTATAAACTACTGTATGAAAATACAGAGCTTGTTCATATAAATTATTCAACTAACATCGAAAATAAGCTACAGTATTAAATTAAAATTTTGTATATTCTTTAATTTAACTTAGAATAATTGTTTTTCTATATAAATGATTGCTAAGGAAAGATACTTGTCAAAAAAAATTAATCTGGAAAACTTTCAACCACAATCCCAATAAGCGAAAACCTAATGAATCCTTAACACCAATGTATTACTTTCTGCAAAACTAATATAAAATGTAAAGAAGTTTCACAAGAGTTGGATCTAAATTTTTTTTTTCAGTGTTGTAGATTTAAAATTGACTAGTACTTGTAATTGTTATTTATTTTTAAAGTGAAAAAAAACAAACTTTTCGTTCAGCAGGATAGTTTTTTTATTAAGAATACTGTACAAAGCAATTCTATCATAGCAATTATGACGGTTCCGTCATTTATAGTAAAAAGAAAATAATGTTAGTTATTTTGGTAATTCGCACTTACAAATCTGATAAGATTAAAAATGTAATTAAACTTCCTTTAGGAATAATTTACGAGAAATTATTTCCTGAAGTTAAGGGACGAAATATGATTTTCCTTTTTTTTCAGAAAACTCGCTTTGCATGAAAGCGCTGTGCGACGTTTCATAAAAGACAAAATGGCATATTCTTTTAAATTCTTTTACAAAACAAATTACCTATCTTGTTCGTATTTAGCATGAAAATTATGATTTAGATTATTTTGAAAAATAAGCTGACAGTGAACTTTTTTCTTTACAAGTTATAAAATACCTCTTATTTCGACAAGCATAATATTAGGAGACAAGCAACGATTTAATGTTAGTGTGAGTCAGTGGGGAGGCATTTCAAGTGTTACGATCCGCTGAATTGTTGAAACTGGGAAAGCGGTAGGGGTAGGAGAACTATTCAAAGCGCACATTGGGCTTTGGCAGTCAATAGGGTTACTGTATTTGCCTCCGTGCTCTCTTGGCGACCTTATAGAACAAAGATATATTGTTTTAGGAGATTCAGGTGTCCTTGCTATAACTGATTTATGTTTTTTTTCCATGATTTCGCCAAGTTGTATGTAAATTTGTATTGTTATCGAAAGAAAATTAATGTTTTTTAATATTTCATTAATCTTAATATTTTATACCAAAACCTGTTCGTTTGTAATCATTAAAATAATAAATCCTATACAAAGAAAACGGTGTATTTTTTATATGCTTTGCGCGGAAATAAAAACAAATTGAAACATCGTTTTATATTCTTTAATAACTCACTTGTATTTTAATATAGGTGAGGGATTATATCAAATCATTTCAATATTTTTAAATCAAAGCTGAATTAACTCCCGTTTATCTGAAATAAAAATCTAATCAAAGGTGACTCATTTTTGAAGAAAAACATTTCTAATCGAGTTTCTGTCCAAAAAAATGCATTCAAATATCTTTGTTTGCGAAAGATTCCCGATAGTTTGGATGAAAGTATAATTTCTATGAACGAAAACAATTTCCCCAAGTTCTTGGTTTAGATGAATTACGAATCAGAAAACTTGTAAATAAATAAAGTAGTAACGAACATGATCTTTGATGCTCATCTACTCTTTTAAGCTGTCTGTTTCATATAGTATTTTGTCTGTATATTTTTTGATGGAATTAAAAATTATTGCTATGGATGCAGTGAGAAAGAATTACAAATTAATCCTACACTTACTGTATTGCACACCGCTAATTAATAAAACTTGAGATGTTCTCACACAAAATACCTTTCTTACAGCACTTTAATTTTTACTTCAAACTTTAAAACTAACCACTTTATCTTTGGAAATCCTAAAACTTTTTCTTATAATATTAAGAATTTTTATACGGTTTTACTGATCTATTGAGAAAATAATAATAAAAAAATATTTATTTTGACTCTAATCTCTTGTTTTATTCCCATTTAGATTTAGGTATACGTATTTTAGAATATAAATTATATTTTGACCTTCATAGCTTTTGAAACATTTGTTATTCACCTCTGTTATGGAACAAAGAATTTAATATAATTATTAATTAAAAATGCCTGCTGCTATAAAATTAAGTTATATTTTTTTATGCTAATGAAATGTAGTTCCGCTATATAGAGAAATAAGCACCTTGGCACATTATAAGACTATTCACTCTTGCTCGCTACAACTACCGTAAGTTGCACGTGGTACTCAGTGTATTGAGCTCTACTCAGAAAAGCACCTGGATGACGCAATACTCCTGTCTAACAAAAGCGTGTGTAGAATGGCTGGCGATTTCACTTTCTCTGGGCGAAGGTGCCCGCCAAAAAGGAGCAACTTAGGTTTCGTTTTCACTTCATAAAGGCCCCCGCTGGTCTATCTAGATGAAAGTGAGAGGCCACGCGTTTGACGTAGAAGGAACTTACTCTTAGTTTTGTGTTAAGTAGTCGAGGTAATTCTAAAGTTTGGAAAGATGTGTTTGCTGTATTTATTATATATGTTGGTGGGGAACGCATGTCTTCCTGTTTGCTCTCTAAATGGAAATATTTTAGTTCTTTATAAAAGAGAAAATATGAAAAGAGCACTATTATTGTATATCTGTGGAAGTGAGTTATTTTAAAATTCGTGTTGAATAAATAGTGTATTTATTTAAGTAAAAAAACAAATGTTATATTTGTTCGTATCAATGGTTTTATTCTTGCTTCACCAGCCCTATTGTTTACAAATTGAATTATAAGTTATGAATAACCTTATATATTAGAAGTGAATATATAATTTTATTTCCAATCCCTCCAGTCTGTCTATCTCTATCATCTATTACGAATTGTCGTCAATCATTATATATTTTATTTATATTTACAAAATTAGGGTTGATTATGAGATTGTTATGTGGAACATGTAATCAAGGAATTGGTAGACATATATCTTAATTTCTTCAATTTGTGGATAATCCTGATTTTTGTTTAGTCCAGAATATCACTTTTAGGGGTTTTTCCCTCCCATAAGTGTTAAAACAATTCTTGAAAACCGTTTGACTAGAATTTTGTAATGTACTTCAAGTAATAATGAAAGAAAAATGCTTACATTAATTATTTATTTTTCAATTTCTTTTAAATTTTTGCTTGATTTTAAAATACTTTTTAATATAATATATAACAATTTGGAGGAAAATCAATATTTACAGGTACGATGTACAATTATTTAAGAACTGTGAACTTCGGGGTTTAAAAACAAATTAATTATTTTATACGATTAAAATTTGAAGATTTAATAAGTATGATGCATTTGTAAACTTGAATTTTTCGTATTGTTTCTAATTTTAAAATGCATTAGAAAGAAATACTGCTGTTAGACTATTTATTCAAGAATTACTGTTTTTTCCAATTTTTGTTTCTTTTGAAGCAGCTTATATGTTTCGAGAAAGTTTGTTTTCCATGTAAAGTTAACCATTGAAAATAAAAACTAAAAAATTGGAATCTACCTCAGTCGAATTTATTTTATTTTTGTTTATTTCAGTAATATATCTTTAATATTCTGTACTTAAGTGCAATTTTTTATTGAGCAAGTCATTAAGTGTCTACACACCAATTGCTCCATAAAATCTCTCTAAATTATTAACTGATTTTTTTTTTTAACTTGTACGACACAAATTTCATAATATGAATCAAATTCATATTAATGTCTGTATAATTTTAAGCAGCTACAATTCATTTTAATTCACATGTGTGTAAACACGTGCTATCAAAGCAAATTTTACCACAATTTACCTTCTAGAATACCTGCAAGGAATTGCATTGGAAAGAAGTATTGGTTTAACAAATATTCTTTGTCGAGTTAGCAGCTAAATGGTTAATGTTTTAACCTTCGGTTCGGAGGTTCGGTTTCCAAATTGGATGTGGATATTTGTAATGGGTTGAAGTTTGTTCTAGGCTGGGGCAAGGAATGTTGCTATGCATTTTTATTTGTTCTTTGTTATTTTGGAGTGTTAAAAAGTACGCTTTGTAATGTTTCTATTGTATTCATAATTATTTTCCTCTAAATAATTTTGTTATTTGGACATCAAATTATAACAATTGTAATTAAAAATATTTCATGAAAGTTTAAAGATGCTTTAGCCAATTTTAATTTCTATTCAATTGTTTTACCTGTTACTCGTAAGTATTAAATTTTAATAATTTATAGTTTAAATAAGAATATGTTTACGTACTGGAAATACGATAAATACCAAATCCATTAACCTTATTTTGAATGAAAAAAAATAAAATCCTTATTTGTAAACGTAAATCATTGAAATACAAAAACATCTTGTTCAAACTACATTTTAAATTGATCACTTTATATCAATTATACATTATAATAACATGTACAATTTTGTTACGGTTATCTTCTTTTTGTAAAATTAAAAATGAGTATTCATATCTAATATAATCAACAATGAAGCATGTAATACTATTATCTGCAGGTGAAATTTTAGTTTCATTCTACACGTTATTAAATGTCTAAGGATATAAAAAATGACCGTTGAGGTTTTCACTTCTAGTCTAATATACAACAAAACAATTCCCATAAGATTATTATGCGACTAAAATACTTTCAAGATCTGCGCAATATCAAAGCAATGCTTATATGTAGCAGCTGCGACATCTTTACTTTCATTTCGTCAAGAATCATTTTATTTTTGGCCAAATATTAATAATTTCTCTGAGGTTTGGAACTAGAGAATAATGGGTGTATTGACTTTTCCAGACTTAAAAAAATTGCTTCATTATTTGGAATTTCATCTAAGAAATGTTGATGTTAGGTAAGAATTTGTTCCTTAGTAAGAGTTGTATGGAGATGCATTTCAAATTTTTCCTTCTCTTTAAAAGTTACTCAAAAATAAATAGGTTACAAAAACTGAATGTGGTTGAAAATCTGTTTCATTATAAAATTTTGCATTAAATATATGTAAAACACAATATACACTTTAAAAACAGTACTGTTTTCTCAAATAAGCTAAACCTCCTAGAATTTTATAAGATCATTTAATTAAATAAAATTGTGTGTGTGTGTACCTTTCTTTTTATGATAGCTTTTACGTTGGTTAATTTCCTTAAAAGATATGAAAATGTTTATTAATCATACTATCAAGGAATTATCTGGTGCGTTCAATTGCTCCTGTGAAATCTATACCTCAAGTCACATATTCTAAATTTACAGCTACTGAATAGTATTTGATAATGAACACATCGAGAGAAAATAGCGAGATTTGTTTCCTTCTGCAATTTTTAAGCGAATTTCTTTTGTGGAATTAAGACTAATTTCCTGGAAAATATAGGAAAAAATATATTTCGACTAAAGGTGTACAGCAAAAATTATTGGAAAAGAGTGATATTAAAAAGTTACACCTGAATTGTAATTCCGCTAAAAGCGAAAAAAGCCATTTTTAAATAATGAAGACTTATATGTATTAAAATCTTATGTACTTAAGAAATTAAATTTTCAAAATATAAACTCATTTGTTACAGGACTAAAGTTTGGAATTGGAATTATGATTATAATTTTGTTCAAATTAAGGAAGTTGTTTTTCAAGATAATAAGTTAAAAAAGCTTTAATAAAATTTATACAGACTAACTTTTTAATGTGTATATTTTTGATCGGAATTCAATAGCAATGCGTATAATTAATAATTGCTTTTTAATCTGCTAAACTCAGTCGAATGAAATATGCTAAGAATTTAAAAATTATGCAGGTTTGTCGAGTCAGTTTGGAAATGTAGCTGTACATGGAAAAATACCAGCATTAAATATTAGTTGTTTTATGTTTTCTTTCTGTGAATTTGACATCCATACGGATGTTCATTGTCTATACTACCTGCATGAGAAATGAAAAGTCACGTGCGAAGAGAAAGTCACTAGGTGGCTATTCCCCCTAAGTCCATTGTAAGAAGTTGCTGGTTTACTCCATCAAAAATGAAGAGACCCACACGAAATCTTTTTCTCTTACGCAAAAATTCGCCAAATGGCGCTCGCTGCCATAAAATGTCTGGCAGAAGCAGCGGCAGCTGTTCTAATAGGTGAGGCCCGCCGCCAACTGTCCCGCCGCTTGTGTGAGGCAAGCCAGATCAATGACGACTGCTCCCACTGTATAAACGAGGGGTGAAAGGATATTTCTGTGCGCTTGTAGGTCGTCCTTAGAGGGGTTGTGCACATATTTAGTTCAGTCGAACATTGTGTGACATAATATAAGTAACTGCACGTGTAAGATCGAGAAAGTAATTTTCGTCTTTTGACGCCAAGTTTCACAAGTTCTCTTTGTGAATTTTCAGTTCCGCTACTTTAGTAACTTTATTTGGTATCTTAATTGAATTAAAAAATAAAAGGAACTTGTTAGAAGCTGTGAGTGTTTAACCGAGTTTGATATGTAACTTATTTAAATTTGATTATTTGAAGTTATTTAGCTTTCTCATTGATATTTTTTTTCTTTAAATAGTTTTTCTGTAATGTTTATAAGTTTCATTTTTCAGAAAAATTTTACGTTTATTGAATGAAATTGAATATGTAAAATTACCGTTTAACTATGTAAAATGGAACTAGCGTTTAAGACGTTAAATTATTTTTCATTAATTTAACTATGAAAATTTTTTTAAAATTATTCTGGGTAATATTACGAGTATTACAAAAAATATAACCTATCGTACAATGACGATTACAATAAAACTTTAAAAATTAAATTTAGCACAATTCAATAATACATATTTTTTAAGGTTACTTACTCTTTGAGTATTTTTGCTATAAAAATGAAGTACCTATGATTTTCTTTTAAGTACTAGTTCTCTTCTTTTAATAGTTCTTAAGATTGAGAAAATTGTATAGTTCTATATATTCTGATTAGATATTATGTACATTCTTCAATTATTCTTTTTTGAGAATTGATTGATAATATAGTTTATAATATAATGAAGAAAACTATTTGAATTTGAATTTTCTGTTGTCTCGTACTATTTTTGTTACGTTACTTGTGTTAAAAACTTCAAGTACGTGTTTGGAAACTATATAATATTTTATTAAATAATATAAAAAAAATCACTCGCACCAAGTTATATATATATATATATATATATATATATATATATATATATATATATACTTAGCCATTTTGAGCGTGTAAAGAGTTACCGTTTACAAAAAATAAATTTGTCAAATTTGATTTGTCAACAAAATTTCAATTAAATTTATATCGGCTTATTTTTAAAATTAGATTTTTTACCTTTAAACTTCATTTTGATAGATAATTCTAGTCCACAAAACATTTGAATTAGGAGGGTCAGATTGGTCGAGAAAATATTTTCTTTAATAAGCAAGCGCAACACTGTCAAAAATTAGTAAATAAATGTTCCTAGATATATCGAATAAAATTACGTAATGTTTAAAGAAACTCGATCCAGAGTTAGAATAGCAAATATTAATGTTGACGTGTTTACTTTCTTTAAATTCAAATAAAACTAATAGTGAGAGTAGCTGGTAGTTTCTAGAGCGATTTGTTGTTAGTTAAAAATTACATATATTTTTCAATGATAATATTTAACTTATAATTTCTGCAATTATTTTTATAAAATGTATCTTTTAAATATTGTATTTCTATAAAATAGATAATTAATCAATTTCGTGTGTGATTCAGAAAGTGGTTATAGTAGTCTCAATTGAAAAATCAATATAGTATTGCATTGAATAATACTTTTTCTTAATTCAAATTTATAATTATGAGTTAGATAATCCATTTTCAGTTTGTTACATGATATACAAACATTCAAAATTGGAATTAGAGAGCAATAAGGACAACATTTCTGTCCTTCATTTTTGTAAATTACTTTCCCTTTTTTCCGATTGTTAATGAGGGAAGGGAAGTTATTAAAAAATCATATTCCAGAAGTTGCAATGTTTAAATATTAGAAGCAGGTGTCCATAGTATGAGAAAGTTTGAAAAATATTAGATCTCTATTGAGGGTTTTTTTCCCCCCTTGCTCTTTTTCCATAATTCTACAGATACATTTATCACTTCGAGTGTCGCATATTTTGTAGTTCTTTGGAATTAAGTATTTCTGGAAATTAAAATTTTATTGTAGAGAGATCTCTCATTATTTGAAAAATATTTATAAAACTATTTTTAGAGTTAACTCTGTTAATTCGTTCTCTTCTATTGTGTACTGAAATCGACAAAAGAAAAAAATCACATTAATCAAGAACATTTTAATAAATTTAGAATAATTAGTGTACATGACAGTTTTAAAAACGAACATCGTAAATTAACTATCGGTAAATTTTACGAGTGTAACTAATTTTGGAATAACTTATCTGTGTAGTATTGAAAATTTGTTTAAATTTTGTTAGAAAATATTTATAAAATTGCTTTTTAAGCATGTTGATATAGAAAATATATGTTAATATATACGAACAAAATTAAAAATTATGTATTTTCTCTGATTATGGACATTTATCCCTGCTTTCATAACTCATTATCATCCAGCTCTTCGGATCATAATACTAAGTTTTAATCGAATTTGTGTGCCATGGATCTAAAAATTCCATGTGATCTGTCTAAATGTCTAACAAGCGGTGTGTTCTGTTTTTTTTTTTTTTTTTTTTTAATTTTTATTTTAATGTATGTTAAACTGCTCCTTTTTAATATCTAAAAAAGAAAAAGGAATTGAATTACTGAATTTTGTTTATCACGCTGGAAACATTCAAAGAATAATTCTAATTGTTTTTAGACTTTTTCTCTCATAAGTTGTTTATAGACAGATACGCTTTGTTTGCGTTTTTTTACTAACCATCCATACTTACGAGTAGCACTTAATACTTGTTTGTAACGATCAATATAATTTAACATGTACTACTGTTTCTAGAAACCTTTTAATTTTTAGTTTTAATTATTAGTTCTTCGCGCGCGCGTTCATAAAAAATTTACGCAGGATTTCCTTGTGCTAAACAATATGGCATACCAATCAAAGGTTAAAAACGTATGATGATCGCGTACGTTAGAGATAATTTTTATTAAAAAGGTACCTGTTGAGAGAGATTTTTTAAGTCTATTTTAATGAAATAATAAATATTAAATGTAATAAAATTTTAGTTGAAATATTTTTTAAAATCAATTTGATAGAGATTTGAAGTAATATTTTTTAATATTTCTAATGGCGAACCCTTGAGCAAGTAACATTATTGCCGCAACATGGCCGAAAACTGCTACTCATTTTATCGTTACCCGGTGGGCACCTGTGAACCAAGTCACGGAGGTACGAGTGTTGAAGTAATATTTACGGGGGAATTCATCCAAAACGTCTTGTACTGAATTAATTTTCTAAACTATACCTTTGCATTAAATTTGTATTTATATTATGATCAAACGAACTGAAATAAAAGTTAAAAAAAAAAGTCGTGAAATGTACAAAACAAGATATTAAATGTGCTAAACGTAGGTATTTTTACTCAAGTGTTTTCTTATCCTCATGCTAGCAGAGTTGGAACAATAGCCAAATGGTTAGCACTTTAGCCCACTGTTCAACAATATTTTGGTTTGAATCTCGGCGCGGGCTTGAATATTTGTAGTACTTAGGCGACATCCACTTTGAACTGTAAGTTTCGGTCTAATTAGCCATTGTGTGTAAAAAATGTCTTCTGCGTGACAAAAAATCTTATCTTATTGCTTACGACATTGTGTTTCCCATAGTATATCCAGGGGTACAAAATGAGTTTGGAGGTAGTACTGAGGCGCGAAAATCAACCCCTGGGAAATCATGTGACTGTCCAAAATGAAAGTTCCTTTGTGTTCCACTGTCCCTCTCCACGTGACCGAAATTGGAGAAACTTGATTTTTCCCACGACTGTGTTAGTTTTAAAAAATAAAATAAATACACAAAAAAAATTTCCATACCTTAATTAGGCAGTAATATTTTTCCTGCTATATCGCATTTTCTGAAAATTTATTTTCCAGTATAATATTTTTAAGGATAATTTTGTTGCCGCCTCATTTAACGATATAGTTGAATGAGCATCATAGTTGTGTACATTATTAGTGAATCAATGTATCAACGCTAATTAAAGCCATTTTGTGTGCTATTATAAACTTTTACCATATTATGTATATATATATTTATTATATATATTTTTTTATATAATTATATATAAAATATGGATTCATAGTTAGATGTATTAAGACATTAATTTGAGTGATGTAAATTAAAGTTAAATGTCTAAAAAAACATCTTATATTGAGCAATCGATGTATATGTGTTTGAGAATTTAATTATCACGGCAATGAAGTCATTTGTATTTCCAGTTCTCATGTTAATTTTTGGTAAAAAAATATTGAAACTGTAATAAAAGTGTAAAAAATGTTTAAGTATTGTAATAACAGTTCGCACACACACACACACACACACACACAATATTCTGGACTAATTGTTTTCTTTAAGAATTGCGGCGAGAATGTTGTTTTCCTATAGAAAAAGAAAGAACGTTCTCTACTAACGTGTGTGTTATTTATGTGAAATCAATGTTTAACACTAAACATACCGGGGATTTCTTTTATTCGGCAAAATTAATGGGAAAATGGGCCAAATGACCCCTTTCGGTAGTTTTAGTGTTAAAGGAAAGTTACCGGGAATCATCTTTTTCAAAAAGTGATATAGCAGAACTTCAGTTCAAATACTCTTACTATTTTCGCATTTATTTTAAGCACAATAAATATAATTGTGTAAAATCTCTTATCAGCTACTTTAACAAATTTAGTTTAATTTTGTAAACAAATATTGATTTCCTTTCATATAATGTTATTAGTTTTTTTTTTTTTTTTTTCCCCTTAAGCAGCCGGTAATTTTTCAAAAATGAAATTTTTCCTATTTAAATAATCTATTCTGATCTTAAAAAGAGTAAAAATTATTTTTACAAATATAAATGCACTTATGTATACTTACATAGAAAGTGTGTTGTCTTAGTTAAAATATTAGGCGCAATACATTTTTAACTAATTCTATTATTAGGAATTCAGTCTTTTTTTTTTCAAATTATCTGTATTTTGCTTCTGAGTATTATATACATGTATTAAATTTTGCTGGAGTGATCCTTTAAAGAAGTTAAAATAATCAATTTGAAAACTATAAAAAAAAAAGTAATTTTTTTTTTTAAGAATACATTTTCTGTTTGCATGTTTCTTTGATTTATATTTAAATTCGAAATAAAATCAGTTAACCCTTGTATATAAAAAATTATCGTGGAGCACCAAACAAAATAGTAGTTTACAATTCTTGGCTGCGACTGTTTTCAGTCTTGAATTTTGTAACTATTCGAATCTAATTTAAACATGGCTCTGATTGATACATTCAAATGTACGTACCAAGAGAGAATTTAAATGTAACTACCGCTCAAAAATATTTTTGTTAGTTGATACTTTGCTGTTTAATTGGTCTGAGTTTAAGTGAAAATTTTAATAATCTGCATTCTTGATTAATTGCTATTAATTATCCGTTTTAAACATAATTTTTAATATAAATAAAAAGAAAAGTAATCGCTGTTTATTTTGCCTAGTAGATCATAAGAAATCGAAGTTATGCGAACTCATGAAGCTGTAAATACATATAACTAATCCTTTTTTTTTTTTTTTTTTTGCAAGCACCTGTCTTGATGTAAAGAATTATTAAGTTTCAATAGTGTAAAAGTATTTTTTTTTTTTACAATAAAACTTTTTTGAAAAATAATAAATTGTATTATATTTTGTGTGATGTGTATGCGCCTTCCATTTGACATTGCGGCTATATATTATCTTTAAGGGAGAGGGATATACAATCTTTGAATAAACAGACGTTTTTTAATTGATGTAACAGATCTTTGTGCATTAAGGCCAAGTTGTTGCACTTTTTAATCTAGTTATCATCGCGTTATTAGAAAGGCAGCGAATTAAGATAATTGCATGAGATAAACAAAGGTGGACATTTATCAGCTCTGCTTATCGTGTTAAAAAAAAAATGCTGAATCTTTTAGCACTGTCCATATAAAGCCCATACAATGCTTTCACGATATCAAACCACGAGTCAATTGTTTAGTGACAGATGTTCTATTGACTCCAAACTTACACAGGAAAGGCTAACGTGGTGAACTGCAATTGATTATGAAGAAATATTCTCATTAGTATTGAATCTCTTCTTGGATGTTGCAGCAGTTAATTACAAATTGGTTCGGAGTTTACATGCTCATTTGAATACTATCATTCTGAGACTTGTTGAATAATATCATCAATAAGTTTTCGCCAGAAAACGTTACAGCTTAGTAGAGCGACATTATGTATGTAATGCTAACCCATTAGTAGCCATTCCTTGCACTCTGACAGTTTAACATTTTTATTGTAGTTATGTAATCAGTTCTCCAACCGTTATAATTAATGTAAGTGCTATAAGTGAACTTAAAGCACTTACATTAATTAAAAGTCATTACTAATAATCATTACTTATTATTTTTGT
This sequence comes from Latrodectus geometricus, assembly GCA_026290005.1. Taxonomy (NCBI): domain Eukaryota; kingdom Metazoa; phylum Arthropoda; class Arachnida; order Araneae; family Theridiidae; genus Latrodectus; species Latrodectus geometricus. The sequence goes on along the minus strand of JAPDSC010012266.1, from coordinate 335,420 downwards.
ACTTTATCACGACTTAAAATTAAATTTGACTTTATTTTATAAATAAATGGGTGAAAATTACTATTGCTTGTTCAATTAAAAATATTTATCGAAAAAATTGAGATATATAATTTTTCCTAATTACTGAATCTCAAATAAACCACTTACGTTGATTAGATAAAAATGCATTAAAAAGTTTTATACTGATAGGAGCATTTATTTAAGTTTGACTAATGAATAAAGTTGAATCGTATCAATTTAAGGGTTACAATTTAAGTGAAATTAATATTCTGATTTTCTTGTTTATTCTCAAGTATTGAAAATATTCGTTAATTGAAAGCTGATCCTACCGCAGTTATCTTTATGAATTTATCTTAGGTAGGTGTCATATGAAACGCGGCCACGGGTTACATGTGGATCACCTATACATAGATTGCCGGCCGCCAAGATTTAAAAAGTTTCAAATGTCAAAATTCGACGCTTGAAATTAGAAAATTTAAACTTCTGTTTGACACGATGTGTTAAATGAAAAACGAAGCCGAAGATATAAAAGTATAAGATAATCAAAAACATAGTAAAACGCGGAGCAATCTAATTTGACGTATAGAAGTTGGGCCATTGGAAAGGTTGGTTTATCTTTCTTCTTCTTCTTGAGCTTGTCAGATATGTGGCACCTCTGCATTGTTGCATTTTGTACCATGCTCCAAGCCCAATTTTTTCCTAGTTCCATTGTCTTGGGTCACCTACTTTGTTTATAAAGTCTGATAGGCCCTCAATGGAGTTAAGGTGTAACTCTTTAGGATATGGATTACCTAGAGTAGTAGTGAATCTTGTCAGGGCAAGAGCATCACACTCATATAGTATATGATGAGCTGATTCTACCCCTGCGTGGCATTTCCTACAATTTGGTTCCTGTTTAAAAAGCCCCATTGTATGAAGGTGTTTCCTGAAATGATAGTGCCCAGTAATGAAGCCTACAATTGCTTGAGTCTTCAATCTTGGGAGTCTAAGAATTTCAGATGAGTTGAAAATCATACTTTTTGCATGTTTCTGTCCAGGAGAATCATTCCAAACTTTGTTCATCTCCTGTTTTTCCCATTTTTGAATGGCCTTCCTTGTAGTCTTCATGTTGATCCCACAAAAGGGTTCCATTCCTATTGATATGAAAGAGGATCCTTGTTTTGCAAGTTCATCAGCTCTTTCAGTACCTTCTATTCCTATATGCCCTGGCACCCAAATAAGAATAATTTTATTCCCATTTGCCAGTTCCTTAAGGAGATTTTTGCATTCCATTACAATTTTTGATTTGACTTGGAATGAGTAGAGAGCCATCAATGCAACTTGACTGTCGCTGAAAATAAGAATACGCTTACCTTGGTAGCCCTTCTTTAAATTTATCTGCAGACAGTTGGCGATAGCAAGAACCTCCGCCTGAAAGACAGTGGCATGTTCCCCAAGCCCTTTATAAAAGCTGAATCTTGGTGCCACGCCATAGACCCCCAGTCCTTGAGAGGCTGCCTTTTTTGATCCATCAGTAAACTAGATAAGATCATTGCTTTTTATTTCAATCGTGCTGTTTTTCCATTCTTCTCTGGTAGGAAAACTACCTCGAATGGTCTTTCAAACACGTATGTACTTTCCATGCTGTCTGGTTTATCTTTAGCTGATGGCGAATCTATCTCGACTAGTATTTCTAAAAAAGTTACAGAATTGGAAGAGGGAAAAAAGCATGAAAACAGTATGGTTATATTAATTTGAGTATTTTCATTGTGTTATACAACAGCAACACCTAAATTGTAAATAATCGAGCACGTAGATATCGTCAATTTGCTTCATTTCGGGAAAATTAAGAATATGAATACACCAAAGCTCGATAGCTATATTCAGAAACATTAGTTTATACAAGGCAACTATTTTCTTTAACGGAAAACAACAAAAGTGAAAAAGGTTAAGATTAACAGATCAACACATGCTCATTCGTTTTAAAAATTGCATCAGCGTAATATATTCAATAATCGAAGCCTATGGACTTGCTTTATTAAAAACAATGTTAAGTATCTTCTCAAAGTTTAGAAGATATTTGAGTCTAAAGAGTAATATTAAACTGATTTTGTTAAAAACATGAAAGATAAAATGTGTAGTATATTAAATACAATTAAATGTGAAATAGTTACAGAAATGATTTGAAATATAAAAGATGTACATATAGCTTGGTATTGAGTCTAATAAGTACATAATTTAAAAAAAAAAACATTTTATTAATTTTATGAACTCTTAAACGGGCGGTTTCTCTATTTAATATATAAATAGATCATGTGGCTCGTTATAACATGAGTTTGACATCGCTTTAATAAACGCTTTTATAGAGAAATTGTACGAAGAATTTCAACGAAATTGTATTTAAGAAAATCCAGTCTCGTTTTACATTTTCTGGTGATGATCAACTACCGGGCGTAGATATTGACTCTAGAGTTATTAAATTGTTTAGTGAAAAATGTTACGATGTATATATTTCTAAATGTAATATATATTCATAAAACTTGTGCTTTTTATCTATGCTGGTTTTCAGACCTTTATATCCGCTATTTTTTAAGTAAATATTTGAAGAACTTCAACTATGTAGTGTATGTGCGCGTTGTAGATGAGAGAATAAGCTTTCACCCCTTTCCACTGTCCCGAGGCCCTTCCATGTGACGTCACACAAATCAGCTGCTTTCTGAATGACCTGTGACGTCATTTTCTGTTCCTTACCTTACCTTACCGGCACACATACGAAAAAAGAAAAATGCTGTGTGTATGTGAAAAACTTTTCCTTGTCGAACGGAAGTTTGTTTTGGACACAGTGGATTAACGTTGTTAGGCTTAGAGAAAAGGTAGATATTTCCCGCCACTCGCTAATGTAGATAAAAATTAATTTCTTTAAAATTATCAAGATAGCGATGTTTTAAAGATGCCTTTTTCTTTAGCAATGTAAGTTTTTAAAAATATTTCACTGATTATATTACATAATTTTTTTTGCATCATGTTACATATATTTAAAAGAAATTGTAACTTCATACTCTGTTGAAATTTAGTCCTACCACATTCTCTCTCGCTATGTTCATTTACTAAAAACATCTTTACAAGTTTAGAAATATCGTGAACAATATCCAGCGTTCCTTATTCAATTGAAATATAAAGTTATAATGATTCAATATATTTAATACATTTTATTTATTAAATAGTCTAAACGAAAGTCAATGATGTATAGTACATTCTTTCATAGGTGAAGAATTGAGAAAATTTGTGTCAATTTGGTTGTTGATTGTATTCAATTGTGTCCTCATCTGTGGCAGGAGAATATTTCGTAATATTAAGTTGAGAATGGAATAAGAGCGATAATGTAATGCGAAAATACAAAGGTCCCTATCCATTACAAAGTGTCAGTGGACAACAACAAATAATTTTCAAAGTGATTTAGAAAAGACCCAATATAATTTAGCCTTTTTTTGTGTTTAAACCTCTGACCGAACATCCCGCGATTTCTTCGAGCAACTCAAATGTAGTAAAATTTGCTCATTCCGTGATTTTCGCGGGCATGTAAATTTCTTGCTTCATTGAGGATCGCATCCCGCGTTTTCACTGTCTAATCTGTGAAATAAATTATATGCAGTATTAGACGTTTAATTTACGTTTTGACCAACAGATGCTTATCTATATGCCTTTTCTATATGGTGATAATCTTCCTCTAAATTGTGGCATTTGAAGATGTTTTGTATTTACCGCTCTAACTTCACTTTGTTTGCCGCCTTTTTCTAATCATAAACACCTGCTAGAAAACGTTCAACGATTGACAGAGAATATATTTCTGATGACTTATCAGATTAGATTAGAAGTGATTTTAGTTGTTGTAATAGTGGTATAGATTTTTTAGACTGCTACTCAGATAGTTATGAATCTGATCATGATTCAATAAACTTGCAAAGCATTGGCCTTTATTAGTCTGATTATTATCTGGGAAGAAAATAAGGCCTATTTCAATTTTCCAATATATATATTTAAAACATGTAAAAAAATTACATAATTTTTTAAGCAATTTGAGTTTACTAATTGAGCAGTCGGAGAGTTAAGCCTGCAATTAAAACTTCCATAGAATTCTACATGATTGTTTTCTGTATTTAAAAGTTTGTTGGCTTACTTTTTCATATGAAAAGAACTAAGTTTTTCTGTCTTCTGAATTTTAAAATGCCTATTGTTATATGTGATTAAAGCGTTGTATGTAGCTTGCTGTACATTTCCTGATATTAAATTAATACCAGAATTTATTATCACAAAAAAAAGGAAATTATATTTGTTAGAAATTACTTCATATTTTAATTCACTTGTTTTTGGCCTTAATAATTTTATACTAGAAAATATGTTTAAAAAAAAAGCAGTTAAGAATAATTTAAAAAGTTATTCTTAATTTTTGATATAATAAATTCTGTATATTATATTTGAAATTTGTACACTTATAAATGCCTTTTCTATAACATCTACAATGTTTTTATCTAGATACCTTGGACATTATGAAAAAATTCATTTCATGGGAGAAGAACCAGATCATGAAAAAAATCTGTCTTCAGATTCGCACAATCGAAAGCAACAACTCACTCTCTTTCATCAAGTACCAATGGTTTATAATTTCTTGCAACATGATGTCACAGGTAATATTTTATTCTTTAAAATTAGACTTGAAGATAAATTATTTAATTAATTATGTTTCAAATCAAATATAACTTTTGAGTAATATTAAACCTCTAAAAAAAAAAGGTGTTAACTATGGGTCTTATTTAGTAAACTTTAAAAGTAGCAGTTCATCAAAATAATTTTTTAAAATTACTCATTTGATATGCTAGTTACAGATATTAATTAAAAATCATTTGATATGTTAATTCAAAATGTTTTATTAAGCTAAAAATTTGTCTTTATTAAAGTTATTTTTATATTAATATTTAGAAAAATTTGTGTAATTTTTCCCCCAAATACTAGTTAATCTTACCTGAAAAATATAGCTTTCTTTTTTGATTTGTGACACATCATAATTGTTTCATATCATTAATCAAAATGTTTAGTTTCATTCTGTTGTGTGAAGTTTTCAAAGTGTGAAAGTTGTAAGCTGAAACTGTTTCATAAATAGCATTTAATTTTAAGTTTTATCCAAATGAGATATAAAACGTTTTAAAAAACTATTAAAATTACTTCCGATAGAATGATTTCAGAAAATTTCATGTTAATAGTATTTTTATAAGGTTTTTGCATTGATTTGTTTTTCAATTTAAATTAGACATAGATGTGAAGCAAAGTGTTCTATGTAATAGAATTATAGATTTTATCATAAAGTGAAGTGAAGCTCAAATCTTTTTTAAATACTGCTACAATGCATTCAAATATAATTGGAATATACATTACTGACCATTAAAATTGCCATGTAAAAAAGGCAATGCACATAAAATCCCACATGATAGGAAGAAAATGCAATGATATGCAAATAAGATTTCTGAAGCATTCTTGAATTAGGCAGTTGTAATGACATCCAATTTTATTAAATGAAGGAACTTGTAAAGCAGATATCTCATATAAAAATTGTATTTCAGTATTGTTGCTTGATAAAAAGTTGTACCTTGTGTAAGAAAGTAATGCTTTTCAATACATTTCTAATTTTGATAACCATCAAATCAAGGTTAATGGGTTCAGGATGATGACACAAAAAACTACTGGATCCCAGTGGCATGCCATCATTAACATCTGAGAATGTGGTCATGTTTCCAGAATGGCGTTGTACATCCCTATTACAATTCTTATATCCAGAAATGACATTAGGAGCTCAAGTGTATGCAAAAATTGTTTGACGATGTTTGTAGCTGAATTAACTTTTAGCTTGCCAACCATGTTTTTTATTACTTTGATGTCATATCACAACCAGGAACATCTTCAATTATGTAATGAGTGATAAACCTTAGATGCGAAATTGGCATAATGCCATTTTTCAGCTAATTTTGGCTTTGTTTAGAGCATCACAATATTTGATTGCATGTTTCATGTCGTCATAGAGAATGTATATTACTAGCATGTGACTTTGACATTGTCTTACATCACTTAGATTAATGGTTTGTTTTGAACCATCCCAAATTTTTCTTGATAAAAAGTTAATCCTGCATGATTCTAATGATTCATACTTTTGAATTGTTTTTAATTTTTTTTATTGATTAATGAAATTCATGTTATTTTTTAGATATTGCTCGTTCCACTTCCGGATTAAATCAAAATTTTGTTAGTCCTACTGATTATGATAAGTTATGTATGTCTCTTTTATCTGGTCTTCCAAATGAACAAGAAATGGCTTTAAATGTTTGTACTATTTTATCTAATGAAGGAAATTATATGTTACATTTGGAACAATGTCCAAGATTAGTAACACTTCTTATTGCCCAAACTGGTGTTTGGCCTCTTGGTAAGTCTTTTTATATTTTAAATATATTAAATTGTTTTTTACATGTAATTCACATTAATGTAATTCATATTAATATAATTATGTTGTGTTTTTTCATAAGAAAAAAGTGTGACTCTCTTTTAAAAAAGTACATCTTTTGTTGAGAGGCCGCTGTGGCCTGGTTAGCTAGGGCGCCGTTCTCGTTACCAAAAGGTGGTGAGTTCGAATCCTGGCTTAGCCGAAGATCCGTCATGTTCACTAATGGCGACTGGGGCATGTTGAATCCGTCGGGTCGCAATGTCCTCCATGTTCCCATAACAAATTAATACCTCTGGGGGTGGTTGGAGCCAGGCTTTGGAGCTTCACTGGTTTCAATCTCTAAATTGGAAGTTTCTGGTGGTGCTGCCATCTATGAGCCTAAAGTCGTACTTCCACCTTCAAATGAGGGTGCTCTATTAAAAAAACGGAAGACGCTCCCTCTCTGACTTCATTCGCCTAGTCTCTGTTACGGGCGGGCTTGGCGTCCCCAAGTGTCATTAACAACAACAACATCATTTGTAAAATCTATTACTTATACATTAAATATACTATATTGAATTCTCTTGATTCATAGGCCTACTAAACAATTTTGCAACCTGCGTAAGAGTTTTAATACAGGAAATGAAAATTTAATGTTTAAATTACATTTGTAATATGAGTTTTATCATTGTTTTTGTCTATAATTTATTATCATTAACTATCATTTTTATCTCTTCACCATAATTAAGTATTAAGTCAGATATTTCCTGATACAAATGTGTTCACATAGTAGATAAAATTAGGGGCAGACTTTTTCTTAGCAAAGGCTACTTATAATTTTTCCAGGTTTTGCTATCCACCAGATGGCATAAGTGTGATAAGCTAAAAAAAAATAAAGCTCTGAAATCTTTATTACAAATTAATAAATAGTGTATGTGATAATAACTACAATACATAAAGAAATCTATTTTTTTCAAAACAATGCTTAAAACAAAAGGCAAAATGTAAACAAAACCACAAATATATGAAATGATGCATTTATTATAAAATAATTCAAGATATATTGAAAAATAAACCATTTTCGTCTAAAGTTCTTGTAGTTATATTTAGTAAAACACTTTTTTGCGTACTGTCCAGTAGTCTTGAGTATTCTGGTATATAATTACTTATCTCTTATTTTGCACTAAATTATAAGCGGTTGTCATAGAGACTGGAATGGTGTCTTAATCATAATCATCTTAGAAACTGCAGATTCACACGTATGATTGAGCCAAAGAGCGATGTTAAATGAAATCCAACTTTATTTAAAAATTCAGAAACTTGTCTATTAGATTACAAAGATTATTCTTTGTGCTGAACTACATGTTTTTAAAATTATGTCATTTTGAAGGAAAAATCTTCGTTTTTTCTCTAGGGATAAAAATATTTATTATTTTCAGATAGTTCTTCCATCATTGTGTGCTACAGTCTAGTTGATGTCGATGTTTCATAAATGTTTCTTTTGGAATGTACATCTTATTCCGTAGTAAAGGCAGTCACTCCAAAATGTTCTACTGGGTCTGTCTACCAATTAATTATGATAAACTTAATGCCACCCCTAGCATTGAAGCGGATATTCTTGTTTTAAATTTGAATAAGGCAAAAAGTTAAGATGGTTTTAAAAGCTAGAATAATAACATTAAACACCTTTGTAGGAAGTTATATCTGTGTAAAACGTTTTCCTTGAGTCTTGGTCACCCACATGTATATATTTGTCTGTATTATATATTATCACCTATATTTAATGTAAAAGCACTAATTTTGTATTATTGCTTTATACTACCATTCAGTAATTACTTACCTTTCAAATGCATTCAAACTAAATTTAATCATTTAATATTTTATATGACAATAAAATAATTTTTAATTTTATGCTTTATTTCTAGATGATTCTTCTTTGAAAATGCTTTATTTGCAAAGTTGGAAGGGCCTTAAAGGTAGAAATATGTACAGATTTTGGAGAAGTACTCTTGAAGTGCAAAATAAGGCAGTTGTTAATCTCTTGGGATTAGATTTAGGTATTTTTCATTTCATTGTATTTCATTAGTTGTATTTTATGTGTTTTTTATCTTAAAACTTTCAATTCTTAAATTTCATCGCAATAATATGAAATGTTTTTTAAATATTTTTTTGCATATATTTAGTAAAACTTTCTGAAATGTAATTATAGGAGAATTTGATGCTGATGAGGCAATACTGAATCTAGATTCAGATTTGGGTGCTCTGAATGTTGAAGGTCAAAGAGTATTGAGGGTAAATGTAGCAAAATATTACAATATATTTGTTTTTAACATAATAAGTTTTTAAATAGATGAAATTATAGCATAATACATCAAATATGCATCTTTATTTTCAATACTTAATTTATTTTTACTTAATAGGTTGCACTTATTCTTCACAACTTATCCTTTGAAAAGAATAATGTTCCTGTTTTGGTGTCTAACTCTAATTTTATACGGTATGTTTTCTGAATATATTTTAAAATCAAAATAAATGCTGATTTTTTATGCACTGAACTCTTAGGGATTTATTGTGCGATAACATCACTTTAGAAGTTTTATTATTTTAAACCTAGGAACTGAAGGATTAGCATTCTGACCTTCAGTTTAACAGTTCATGGGTTTGAACTCTATCTCATGTATAAATGGGGTAATTTTGAATCCACTTTTTAAACTATAGGGCCTAATTGAATTAATCCTCATAAATCCTCAAATTACACATAAATTGACCAACAAATCAAACTGAACAGTTGTATAATTTTTATTTGTTTGTGATATAAAATAAATTGAAAAATCTATTTTGCACCAAATGTACATTTTGTTTATTAATGTTCACCAATTCTCTATTTTCATTTTGTCAAGAAATGCATGTTATTTAAATTTAATTAAAATTATTCATAGTGCATTAACTGTAACAAATTTCTTGTCTAAATTTAAGACTTGTTTTGACAGTTTTAATCCTTACTTATTACTTGAAATTCTTTTTTTGTTTTTTACTTACAAAGCATAGGATTTATGCTTTTATTGTATTGCTCTTACTTGATTAAAAAACTATCTTCTGAACTATTTTTCAATATATCTTATTTAGTTTTCTAAATATTATATCTATTTATAGATTCCTTTTATTGTGTATTCATTCTTCTTGGACAAATCTAAAGCAAACTGCTTATGATACTTTGTCAAATATAGCTTCAGAAGTAAGTTGACGTTGATGAATTACGATTGTTTTTTCTATCTGTTTTAACTTTTTCATTTGTGATTGCCTTTTTTCTTTAAATATGAGTAAAGCGATTTGTTCTTCTATTTTAGATAAAATTATCTATTGAAAAAGATATTTGCTCACGATTGATATTCCAAACAGTGATGAATGGAATACAGTCAACTGATAGATATATGAACATTAGATCTATGGACATATTATCCCAACTATGCAGCTGTGAACCCAATGAAGATATCATTCCTTCACGACTTGATGTTGAGGTAAATTACTTTTCATTTTTGTGTTTATATTTTTTAATTTTGTGTACAACTGTTTGTTTTATTAACCTTTATTTTTGCTTTTGTAGGTGTATGAACATATGGTTTCATTTTTATCTATTCATGACATAATGTTGTTGTTCTTTACGTTAGAAGCTTTGTATGCATTATCAGATCTAGGAAGATATGCTTGTGAAAAAATTGTTTGTGTTCACAGGTCTATAGGTGATAAAAACTTCCTTTTTAAAATCCAACCTTTTCTTATCTGTAAGTTCACATTTTAATAATTTTTCAAATGCTTCTAGGTGTTCTTGTAAGTTTGCTGACATTAGATCCTAGTCAATATGGTCCTTCCGGGCAAATCAAAATGAAAATTGTTGAAACATTAGTACCAGCTGAATATGATACTGAAGCTGAGGAAAAATTGGGTACATGACTAATAATTCATAGTGTTCTTAATTTTTTTTACTGGGTAGCTTTTTGTAATGTAGTACCTAACTATTATTAAGCGGTACTTTGAAATTTTCTTTTAATTGTGTAATTTTCTTTCCATAGTTCTAAACCTTTATTTTTTTTAAAAAAATTTTTTTTTCATGTCTATAGTTTTGAGAGAAATATAAAAGCCATTAGCTACTTTGAGAAATTTGGTCTCGAATTTTTTCGAATAATATATATATATATATTTGATATATTTTAAAACATACCTAAATTTTTACAGTATTCAATTTTGCCGTTTTAAAATGTAATTAAATGCTATCATATTTGGTTTAGTTTACTAATGAATTTTACCTGAAAACATACTTTTTTTCGTAAAAAAAAAAATATTCTAGGCAAGAATAAATTTCAGCATACCTAACTAAAAATCAGGGTGCGAACTTACAATGCTGTTAGTAAACTCTTTATTCACAATTTAAGCGCTCATTAAAAATTAAGTATTTTGTGTAAGGTTAAAATATGCTTTAAAAAATCCTTATTGATAAATTAGTAGATCATTATTAATTAAAAGTAAATTTTTTTCTCAATTTTATGATACTAATTTCTCTCAATGAGAATTCTTGTGTAGAATAGTAAGAAATTATTTTACCTATAAAAATGTCTTTTTATACCTGTCGGAATAAGCATGCTTATATTTTCTGCAAATGTATGTTATGTGTTATCGTGGGGGGAGGGGAGGGACCACTCAGTAACAAGTTTCACTTCTGTTTTTCAAATTTACTTAAAGGTAAATAATTAATTGAGCTGTAGAATAGAAATGAATATTTATCAATAATCTGCTGGCATTAAGCATTTCAGATATTAAACTTTATGCAACATAAATTTTTGTGGAGAATTGTATTTAACACTATTCATGTAATATTGTAAATTACTTGGACAAAAGCAATGGCTCTTAATTTTTGAAGAATTAAAAACTAAATTTTTTTTGTTTTGTTTAAACTTTTGAAGTTTTTCATTACCATTTTATTATAGAATTTTTTTTATTGTAAAAAAACTTATTTTTTTTCACAATTGACTTCTTTTTTTAGTCACTTCATCGGAAATAAACTCTACAGCTAGTAATGAATTAGATTCTGAAACATTTGCTAGTAATTGGTAAGTTTTTTTTATTAAATCATATTTAAAAATAAATATTTATGATTTTATCAAATAATATTTCACTGCAATTTCATTAGTATATTCACTAACTATTAATGTTTGGTTAACATTTGCTTTTGGTTAACATATTCAAAATAATTTTTTTACAGAGAGTTTGATAATTGATGTGGAAATTGTCATAAAATATTATCTACCCACATAAAAAAAATTGATAAAAGAAACACCCCATGGAAATTAAAAATGTTTGCTAAGAAGTATTTTATTTGAATTTGCTTGCTTTCGTTATATCTCAAGTATAGTTTAAGTGCCTCTTTTTAAGTGGTTTTTTAAAACTTATTATATATATTTGAATATCTAAACTGCAGTTAAGATGAATAGTGTATGTGAATAACATTTATATTTCTAGTAAAAAGTGAAATTATCTTAATTTAAATAAAAAATGTTTAAAGATCTCTTATTATAAACAGAAACTGTTAGTAAAATTTTTTAATCTGTTAATTTTTTACTTCTTCCATGATATTCACTTTAATAAATGTTTTAAATAATCTGTGCTTGATTGAAAATGTATTATCTGCAATTATACATTGTTAACATTCCAGTATGTAACTTCTAAAAGCACAAGGGATATCAAAGCTAAATTTCAGTTGCATGTAATATCAATGATAATTGGCAGAAAATATGATTTTTTTCAAAGTGAGCAAAATAAAAAATTCATTCTTCTGTGACTATTAGAGCAATTGCATCTACATAAAACATTGTTGCAAAGAATTTTGAGATGGGGATTGACAGCCCGTGTGCTGCCTTATTATATTGCTGAAGTTCCTTTGATGTACAGTGGCTGCAGAGTGCTCAGGGAAATATATTTCTAAAAAATAGTCAAGCTAGGATAAAAATATTGCATAGTAGGTTGAGATAAACTTTGCCCTGTACAGTTTCACATTTATCTATTAAAATGTAGTCATCAGGCAATCCCTGAAAATGAGGGATAACAAATTGTCAAATCTGTATCTTGTATTGGTAATGTATAGTGTCTTTTAAAAATGGTTAGGCATATTAAGGTTGTTCAGCAACAGAATTCAGAACCATGCCATAACATCAGATGCAGGACCATAACAGAATAGTCGAACTGCCTTTGATGTCTCCAAATTCTAATGTTATACTATCATCAGTGAAAAAATTGATTTGTTCAAAAATACAATCTAGTGCCATTTAGATGTCTCTTTCTGAGCATTCAGAGCAACAGTGTTAAATGTAAATACAAAAATTCTGTGCAGCTAAACTACAAAATATTTTGGAATAATGCTCTTATTTTTTGAGGTATACTGAAAATGAAAACAAGAAATCCCTCAACAACATAATTACCATTCTTCTGAACAACTGTTTGCATGCAGCTTATTAGAACCTCTCCAATCTCACTGCTGATGTGCATGTACATTGAATTAGTTATCATTTGCATATCAGACAGTTTTGATGCATCCTTTAAAGTGTTAGATTTTGGATGGCTAGCAGTGTAAAATCCTAAGCATAATAAATCTCACTTTAGTGTATTTATATTTTGATGGAAAAATTATGATCCCTAGTTGTTCTTTTCACAAGGAATTAATGAGTTAATATGACTAATAATGAAAATCCATCGAATATTCTCACCAAAAGAAACACAGCATAATATATTTTCTTCTAAATATCTAAAAAAAAACATTTGTATAAAACTAATTGTATTATTTTCTTTAAAACAGTGATCAATGTTTTCACCACATTTGCTTTTTTTTTTGTATCTTATTTCCTTGTATAGCAATGATGTTCTGATTTGCTCGCAGTTCGGTAACAATTACAATTATTTTGATTGAAAATGCTAAATATTATGTAAATGGTAACTATTGACTGTAAACTTTCCTTACTTGCTGTTTTCGCGTTCCCTTTAATGTACTGACTTATAGAAGTATTTTTAAATTTTTAAAAAAACGTATGGATGTATTTTAATGAGAATCTAAGCACAATTATTTGACTTCTGGAAATGATAATTAGCTTTACTCTTGGACAAATCCATTTGCTATGCAAGGAAATTTTGAATTTCTCTTGAATAAATTGTCTGGTATCAAAACTTTCAAACTTTATTCTAGAAAAATTTAAACTACCACATTTTAGAATAACTTGTTTTTTTTTTTTTTTTTTTATTTTTTTATTCTTTTGCCAAAACAATCGATTACTTTAAATGTACATCTTGAAATTTTAATTTACAAATCTGAAAATCAATGCAATTTATTAATAAAGAAATTTTAACCATGATTTCTTAAGTATGCTAATTAGTATTGCAATAATATAATAAATAATATAAGTCTGTAAATTAGTGTATGGTGTGGTTGAAATGCTGGTCAGCCGAGAGTAGGAATATCAGTCATTAACAGAAAAGTAAGTCCACTGCACATATTTATCAATCATAACTCATACAGTAGCAAAGAGAAGGGTGCATCAAAGGACCTCGTTCAGCGTTCTTATCTTTATGACTTCAAGGTGGGCTTATTCTGTGACTTGATGCTGTAGCTGATATGTCAAGCATTTGGGGATAGTGCTGTAAATGAACAGGCAAGGTATTGGTTTTACAAGTTCAGGTCAAGAGATTTGTTCCTCTGCGATGAAGCTAACAGTAAGGGACCACAGGCCTTGGGTGACAAAACCTGGTGACGGCCATTGAAAATAGTGATGTAAGGAAAACACATGAACTTGCCAGACAATTTATATTGGCAGTTTTAATGTTTTTAAAAACTTAATTTTAATTCCTAAGCTATAATAAAGTATAATCTTAAATACCATACCCATTTCAATTTCTTGTTTGAAAAAAGAAACTGCAGCTTGCTTATTTAAGTTATGCTATTATAACTTTCTATGTTCCAATTTATTCTTTATTTTATTATATCTTTTAATTCAGTTTAAGTTGTTTACACCATTTGTTTTTCCATCATTCAACTGCATGAAATATGTTCTGCTAACTTTCACTCTACAACAAATTTTGTAAACACAAAGAGATGTGTTAAGGTGTATTTCACTATAAATTTCAGATCTAATTTAGGATACAATTCACATAATATGTTCACAAGTCTCTTGTTGCATAGTGATCTCGAATCAATTTGCATACATGTTCTTCACAGAGGTTTGTCTCAGTGGCCAACCAATAGAATACTCCCTTTTTTTTTTCCTCCATGGCAAGCAAATCGTCTTTTGGCAGCTAGTATAAAAACTAGTTTCTTTAGGTAGAAACATTCACTCTCCAGCTTCCAGAAGCAAATTGTGGAAGCTTCTGTCTTCGCTGCTTGGTGCAGGGTTTCACCTTTACATCTTGGTGTTGAGATTTTTCATTTTAAATTAAGAGTATTCTCCCGTTTTATCTTTTAGATGTTAATTCTAGTTAAATTTAAAATCGACATAATATAAAATATTCTGAACGTAGATATTAAGTGACTGTTTAAGGTAAAATCAGACTCATCATCAAATAGAATATTCGCCTATTCATATTGCAATCTAAATTTTCTTTGTATTCATGCTAAATAGGTATTTCTGTTTGTAGAAATGAGGACAATACAAATATTCATTTTGCGAAATCATATAGAAGCAATAATCCAAAGACTATGCAATCCATGCAAGAGCTAAATGCACCATTCCTTTATTCTCTAATTGATAAATAGTGTTTTTTTTTAATTTTTCAATTGTTGATCTTTCAAAAGCATTCTTGTTTATGAATCCAACCTCTTTAAACTGTTTCCTTACATGCTATTGGATGTTAAATTACAATTATGGGTTTGAGACTGGTTTGTGTATCTACTCTTATAATTTATTTCCTTATTCCATCATATAAAGGTTGAGATCTCTTATTTTAAAACTGAATAAAAAAATTAATCTACTACAAAGGAAGAATAATTAAGATTAGCTGAGCTGTGTGAACAAATGAAACTTTACATTTACTATACTTATACTGTCCATTACTTGTAAAAAACTCTACCAACACACTTGTTTGCACTTATGTAATTGTTATGTACATTTTGCTTCTTTGTTTCACAGCAATAGTTCCACTTTTTTGTCGAAATATTTAGTTCATTTTTTCATTGGCAAGTCATTTGCCAAAATTATTGAAAATACTTGTGTCTGTTTTTAATGACCATTTTAATAAATGAATTCTGAAATCAAATATTTTTATAACAAACTTAAAAGGCAAATTTAGTATATTTCTGTTTTATATAAAATACTTGTTTTAGTTCAGGAAGTAAATGAAATAAAAATTCCTATATTTTTGATTTATGTGATTTGGAAAAAGTAAGGCAATTATCATTCTTGTTAAATTGAATATGAATGATTTTTAGGAAACCAAGAGCTTGAAAATTAAAGCCAATGATCAATAGTTGTTGAAGGTTTAAACGAACTTCCCTTAATTTAACGTGAATCGACATTGTTAAGGGAAATGTATGAATTGTTTTCAATTGAAGTTAAGATTGCTAAACCTAATGTTTTGAATTGTAGGACTTACACTTTGTAGAGTTATTGAATTTAAGAATTTTTGCTCAATTTTAGTACCAGAGTTCAACATATATGTAAATAAATAATAATAAAAAAAAAACTAACATTTTATATAGGTATGTGAAATTTTCTAGTTTGCCATAAACTGGAAAATTGGTTGTCTTGTATAACAAAATACTCTTCTTAAGTTGCAGAAATATATTTTAAAAAAATAAGAAAATTATTTTTTTTAAATAATTCATTGTTTTGATTTGCTTATAAATATATTTCCATTGATCCAAACTTCTTTCAAATTTGTAAAAAAATTATTTTAAATCTAAAACTGCTGTGAAGCATGTATTTTACTATGACATTCCCAGTCTTGTATGACCTAATTGCTGACCATAACTAATTGCTTAAAATAGCTGTTTGAAAAAAATCATATAGATATTACCATTGCATAATTACTGTAATGACTTGAATGTGTCAATTTATATAATAAATTATGGATTTCTCATGTTAGTTTTAAAATTTGCTTTCTTAAGTTATATTTTGATTAGTTTTTGGTGGATATTGTATATTTTTTCAAAAGTTTAACGTTTATACAATAATTCAATCATGAACGTTTAATGTATATTTTCAAGAAAAATGATTTTTTTGCTTTCACCACATAGCCAGTTTCATCTGTATGATTAAATGTTCGTATGCATACTTGTTAATGAATGAATTAAATGAAGCTACTCTAATCATACTTAAATAAATGCATTTAAAAGTCTGGGACTATTTTTTTTAATATGCATTCTTAGTTCTTTTTAAAATAGTTATATTAATCATTATTTGCTTCTTATGTTTAAAGTCATCATTGTACTTCCAAATGTTTCATACATTGTGTTAAAAGTATAAGAGTATCTCTTCTATATTGGAGTAAAAGTAAAATTCTATACCAAAATGAAAAAGTATTATTTCTTTTGAAAAACTCAATCCCCCTCTTATAGTTTTTTCACCACTTCTATTTATTGTAGGCTAAAATCTTCCTATGAAGTTTCCTTTGGAAATTCTATACCTAGAAATGAGGTGTATGCAGAATATGTCAGTTATTGCAGTAAAGCTGGACGTAAAGGTGTTGCTAATGCAAATGTCTTTGCAGGTTTTGTAAAGTAAGTTTGGTTAACTTAATTTTTCTTTTCGTTCTGCATCTTCTGCATTCCAAGCCAAATAAAAATATTTTAATAATTAAAAATTTTAAATCCTTAATTTAGTTATATATATTTACAACATTCATATTTTTAGTTTTGTTCCTTGAAAGTTATATATTTTGGAAACTTTAATCTTTCATTCATTAATACGATTTTTGAAATACATCTAATTTATTATCTAATTACCTTAAATTTATAGATTGTTTCATGTATTGTTAATATAATTTTAATTATTAATTGGGATTATTATTATTTCTTGTCTTCACTGTGTT
Source organism: Latrodectus geometricus (assembly GCA_026290005.1). NCBI lineage: Eukaryota > Metazoa > Arthropoda > Arachnida > Araneae > Theridiidae > Latrodectus > Latrodectus geometricus. The sequence continues at coordinate 317,911 of JAPDSC010012266.1, read as the reverse complement.
AACATTTAAAAATTTAAATTTTTATCTTTTATTTTCTACTTTGTAGTTTAGAATGAATTGAAATTATTTTTTAAATGACTTTTTGATTTTGCTTTTTTGAATGTGAAGGAATTTAAAATTATCTTTTTTAAATGAGATATATTTAAAGTTTAATGCCTAATATTTACCTTATTTTCCTCTATATAATCTGCAGATTATGCGTTAAAAAAAGTTTCAAATTTTGTTGTTCGCCATCATGGATAATCTGATTTAGAAAAAAATGTCATTCAGAAAAGCTTACAAAAAAAAGTTTTGAAAGAAATGCCATGACATGACATGACTGACTTATTTCAGTTATCATATTCTTTGTTCAATTGTTTTCAAGATTTCAGTCCTTCAGAAAGTTGCAATTCGCTAATGTCAGTTGGGATTTTGTCATTACATGAGCCGTTTCAATCTGAAAATATTCAAATTCGTATATTGTCATATTGAATCAAAAACGCTTAAGTTACTAAGCAGACTTTAAATGAAAAGCTATAGGCAAATAAAAAAAAAATTAGGGAAAACATCTAAACATAATGTAAAGGGAAAAACAAAGCATTCCCGATAGGCAAAAAATGTGTTCAATGCACTGTTAAAAAGTAATCCATTTCTTTCATTTAATTATTAATGAAAGAAGTATTTTTTATTTTTAAAATATATCTAACTTTGTTTCAAAAGTTATTAGAAACTAAAAATCAAGTTTTACTATAATCTTCTTGGAATTCTCACTTCTCATGCTTTTATCTCAATTTATTACACTTTACGATGAGGTGGATTGAAATTGATCTTTTTCTTAAATGTTTTTTTTCTGTTTAATTTGTTGTATTTTTAATCATACTGTGTAATTTTTTATTTTATGTGATTTCCATATTATCAACTGTATATATTTTCGACTTTTCGCTTAAAATTTGCTTTGGATTATATGCCCCTGCAGATTATGCAACACTCCTTTTTTTTTTTTTTTTTTTTTCACAGAAAAAAGTCTTGTAGATAATATGTTGCTGCAGATTACACAGAAAAATACAGTATTTTTAGTTTCTCATGAGAAATCAATGACATAATCTGAGTCATATATTTTACAAGCAGATTATGATATTTTAAGTAAAATACTGCTTGTTTTATTTCCTATTACTTGATTTTCTAAGATTTAGATGATTAAGTTATGATATCCATGACATTTCTTAATATCTCTTGAATATTTTTCCATATTTTCCTAAATATTTTGTTAAATTTTCCAGTTGCTTTTATAAAATAATTTTATGATCTTAAGTTTTCTAACAAAATGTTTTATTATATGACAGTTTCTAAAATAAAAAAAAATTTGAAATCTTTCAAAAGTTATCCTACTGATAATATATGAAAGAGTGTAGTTTTCAAAAATATTTCTTATTTAGATACAATTTTTTAAAGATCGTAGGAATTGTTAATTTCCTAGTTGCATTTTTAATTTTGCATAATTATGTCCCTCCCACTCCTTTTGCTAACAATTTCATTTATGCCGTGCAAAAACTAGAAGAAATGATATAGTTAAAAGGCATCATAACTTTTTTAGAAGATCACATAATTATTGAATTTACCTAAATTAACTTATACATCAATGTATATATATTAATGAAGTGTCTTAAAATTAGGTAAATTTTTTCTCTGCTGAATGGTTTTGCAGGCTTGGTCTGATTGTTGTCACATCAAATTGGTTGACAATGTCAATTCTTTTAAATATTTTTATAGAATAATTATTGAAAAATTAGTGTATTAACTTGATATATATATATATATATATATATATATATATATATATATATATATATATATATATATATATATATATATATATTTCGAATAATTTTTAAAAAACTATAATTACACAAATTTGATATTATTGAACTTCTAAAATTTTATAAATAATTGCTCCTACCTAAAAATTGGACATTTTTAACTAAGTGTGACTTAAAAATAAATTTTAAAACAAAATATTTACAAAAAGGGAACATTACATTTTGATTTATTTAATTAATTTCAATACTGAATGTATATATATAGCTCCATATTAAAATTAATCTCTAAAGCTATTTAAAAAAATAAACTGTTATAGCTTTATTAAAGAAATAAAAATGGAAAAAATCTTGTGACATTTGATGAGATGAGAAATGAAACAGTTTTAATATAAGTATCTTCTTATTTTGCTGAGAAAATGGAATGTTTGAATTATGAAGTATTTGATCATTGTTTTAGCCTTGTACAGTTGTATTTAATATGAATGGTTCTTTTTTCTTTAAGCATGTATATATAATCTGAATATTAAGAAAATATTTTTTTCATTCTTTGCTCAATTCTTTATTTTTACATTACCATAATAGTAAATTTTAATTTTGTGTATCTTGGTTTCCATAGAGGACTGTTATTTGTGTAATTTTAATTGAATCTCTAAAACTAAAAACCCTTATGTAGTTCATAATATAGATAAACACTTTATTTGTAGTTCTTTGAGAATTTCATTTATAGGCAGTGTGTTCATTTTTGTTACATATAACATAATTGTTGAGATTATATTGAATTGAAAAGCAGGGGCTACTTGAATATTTTTTTAGTTCATATGCCTTTTTATATTTCAATTTAAAACTATATGAATTATAAATCTATATCTTTCCTAAGAAATTACAATGCAATTTTACTATTATTTTTAAAGTATTAGGGTATTGTATTTTTAAACACTTTGTTTGTCCAAAATATTTTTAATAGGAACACTTTTTCCCAAAGTGGTATGAAGAGAATTGAATCCAGTAGTGGAGTTGTAACTTTTTATCATGAAGGACTTAAAAGAAAGAAGATTGTTACTTCTCAGACTGGACCTCCACTTTCTAAAACTACTATCTTAACTAGTACTCCTAGAAAAGGTTTTTATGGTTTATTTTTGTTTATTCTGATTCATTTTCTTTAAGAACAGTGATAGTTGAAGCTTAATTTATCAGATCTATATTTGCTGAGGGGTTTTTTTTTTTTTTTTTTTTTTTTTACACATATTTTTTACTATTCAATTTTCTCTCTGGGAGACAAATGCAATATTTAATACAATAGATTAATAGATTAGTTAAAACTTCAATTAAAGCAGTCAGTGAAGCAAATGTTTTCTTATTAGTAAATAATTTATGATCTTGTTAAAATTTGTCTTAGTAGGTTATTTTGCACATGCCTCTGAAAAAGAAACTAATCTGTTAAAAATTGCCCCTGCATTTGAGTCATTTGTTATCTGCTATTTTTAGAAAATTTTATTGTGGATTTAAGCTTTTTGACGCATTGGTCCCATTATATAATCATTTGTTATTTGTGTATGTGACATGTATATACCGAATGAGTAGTTTACAATGCACAATTAAATATTTTTTCTTAATTTTATATTACATCTAATCTCATGGAACTTTTTAATGAAAAGATCTCAGAAAGAATATGACAAAAAAGTTGGCTTATTTACAAAATGTTTGCCATTTTTTTTAACTATTTCAATAAGGAAAAATATGTGCGTAGATTTTGAACTCTAATAAGACTTTTGCTTAATTTAGACATTAATAGTAATACATAATATTTTATGTTAATGTATAATACTTTATATTTTTCTAAAAATAAAAAATCAACATTTTTAAAGATTTTATTTTCATAAAATCATAGTAGAATGAGTATTTAATTTTAAGTTAAGGTTTGAAGTTTTAAATATACATACTGTAAATGATTATCTAAATTTTATTTTTAAACTTATTATTTTCAATTTCTTTGAAATTTTTATAACATTTTCGGAAAACAGAATTAGTAATTTTGATATGATTATAACCAAAAGTAGCAATACTAAGTAATGTTATCAAATGTAATAAATAAAACTGGACTGTTAATTTAAAAAATAGTTCATGAATCTGTTAATTTTCATATTTTTATTATTTAATGCATTGTTTAATTTTATCTATCACTTATTTAATCTGCATGTTATCGTTGATATCTTATGAAACCATGACTGTTAATAAGTATAATCCTTGTGTTTGATTATTTCTTTTTCTCATGTATATATTCGAATGTATTTGTGTATACTATCAAGCTGTAATCTTACATAAAAAATGTACCTAGCGTTTGGGTGAAAAATTTGTGATTTTGAGAACTGATTCATTTAGCTTTGTTCAAAACACTTTTGTGTACTATTGAATAAAATGCCTTATACATATCACCTATAAACAAATTGAATGAGTATTGCAATACTTGAAAATTCTTTTTAGCTATAAAGTCATTAAATTCTGAAATCAGGGCTCTTCATCCACTTTCTATTGTGTTTTTTATCACTGACATGCTAGGAAAAAATTAATATGTTCGTTACAGCTGGCAAAAACATTGCATTCTAAAAAAAAAAAAAAGTTTAAATAGTTATTTTTTGTTTTTTAAATGTACTGTTGGAATCTAAAAAGAAACTGATGTTGTACACATTTTTTCTATACATACAGTTATCTATGGGTAACTTTAAAAAGGGATGAAAATCCATATACCTCCTTTCTTGTGAGCAAGTTCTGAAAGAATGTTACTTTATTTAAATTAATTACATCATAACATAAGCTACTTTTAGAGTGAGTTTAATTATGAATGCTGTACTCAAAATAAAACTTGATTTATATTTTATGTTAACCCGAGACCAAAATCTTGTAAATTTCATTCAATTCAATTCCATTCCATTCAGCAATTCACAAGTCAACCCCCGATAAATAATAAAGATTCTATTTATATAGATGCATTCTGAGAAAAAGAATTTTCAAACATAAAGGTGTAAGTGTATGTGTATATATATATTTTATTGTTTCAGCTCCTGTTTCTACTAATGCAATGTCATGCAAGCCTGGACAAAAATTAACTCATAGTCCCATTTTGAAAGCTCAACTTTCTGCTCCTCCACGAAGTGGAGTTACATCACCTCCTTTAAAAAGACTTGCTGAGCACGCAGCAAATTCCCAAAAGAGTTCATCATCCAATTCTGTGCCTATTTCCCCATCACAATACGCTGCAGCAAATTCTTGTTCAACTCCAAATGCAGGCTCTAGTACATTGATTAAAAGTCTTCTGGCTAATAAAGTGCAACAAAGAAATCTTCAAAGGCAAGTAATTCCCCAAGGATTATCTAAAATGGTAATCTATTCTTCAGACAAAACTCTTAATCAAGTGGTTCGATCACCTACAACTCTAGTTAGATATGCAAGACCAGGAACATTTAATTCATCCATTAGGACACCCATTCAAGCTCGTTTTATTTCTAATAAAGGACGTATAATTTCATCGACACCTTCCAGGTTATTAAAAAATCCTCTTATGTCACCAAAGTCACCTCCAAAAATTATTAAACAGTGTCCTCCAAGATTGAATGGTGTACAAAGAGATATGCATATGGAGGTTAGTAAATAAATTTATCTCTAAGTTCTTTTGTTTTAAAACTTTTGTTTCTAAGTATTTATTGGTTATGTGTCTGTGATATTATCAAAAAGCAGTGATATTATTCAAATTTCTAAAATAAAAAGACTAAATATTTTTAATATTTATAAATTTTCATTTTTTGCTAAACAATAAAAAATACAAATTTTCTTGTACTTTTTCTGGAAATTGAAATATTGTTTACATGCACTGGGCGAAAAATCAATTTTGGTATGAAGTCTTTCGAGTATAGTAAAAAAAGTAAGAATTTAAGTACCATATTTTTCTGTATTCAGTCTGCAACAATTTTTCCAGCAAATAATCAAAACTATTTATTGCCGATAATGTGGTGTCACATAAAATAAAAAATACATTGTATGATTGAAAATATAATAAATTGTATAAAATCGTTTATTATGTAAAAACATCTGATTAGATTCTTCACCAAATGCAAGAAGCTGAGATCTAAATACCTGACAAATCAAGATCAATAATTAGAACAAGATTTTATTCTTTTCTAGTTTTTAATAGCTTTTAAAACAAGCTTATATGTATTCTAAAAATAAAGTATATTTATTTTGTTAATAATTAAATATTAATAATGAATTATTTTCGAACTGCAATTGGTCTCATTTTTTTCTTTTATACTGCCTTAGCTTTGTTTTTCCCCTTATATTAGCATATTGGTCACAATATTTTTTTGCCTTTTGTTTAAATTTTAGCTTAAAATCTGCTTAAAACGTCTGTAACTTAGAATCTTTCGCTTCCACATGACAATATATGAACTTGAATATTTGTAGAAGGAAACAGCTCAGATCATAACAAAATGTGAGTGATGCTAGACAAGTTTAATATATTTCTGAGGAAACAAATCCGTTCTTGAATATAATTGAACAAAACTAGTTTTAGCTGAAGTATGTCAGCCGTGACTTCAAAGCTTTCCTTGCCACCTGTTACTTATTTTGAGAAACATAAACTGTATTTCTTACAAAACTTAATTGTAAGATTTTCTAATGGAGAATTTTTTTTAATCCTATTATCCATTACAGTGTGTAAAACACAATAAAATTTTAAACTTTTTAACACATAATCCAGGAGTTATTTGTAGTAAAATATGTTAATCCTTTTTCCTGCTCTGTAAGCATTCACTAATACTTATATTATATTTAATTTTCAAATGTTTTGTTTTAAATACTGAAATTATAAATGGTAAGCTCGCAAATTTTCTTTTCTGAGAAGTAAGTGCATCGTAGTTTTATGAAATTAAATAGTTTAAGCTCTTTTTTGGTATTGCTAAATATTGATTACAATAAATATGTACTCTATATTTATTATAATTGAAGTATTGTAAAATAGTTAAGCTTTATAAAGAAAACATTTTACGTTATAATAAGGGTTTTTTTTCTGCATGCATTATATAGTTCTGTTTGTAGACTTCAGTGCTATAATTTATTACAAAGGCCTCTTTAGGGTTTTGTTGATGTGATCTGCTAAAGATTTAGTTAGATTTGCTAAGAGGAAGATTTGCCATCCTTTCTGGTTACTCCATTGATTTATAATAATTTTAGATTTATCAATCAGCTGAGTATAAAACTTTGTTCATTAATGGTGGTTTCATAAATATAGAAGAAAACCTTTCTTACATGTAAAGTGAAGCTGTGAATCTAACTTAGTGAAGTAACTAAAAATAAGTGCTTAATATTGAGTTAAATAAAACTATTAAAATTATTTCTTTAATATTAAGGAAACAATTGTAATAGTTACCAATAAAAAATAATTGCAGCAAAAAGGGACAAATTAAGGAAAATGTTCCAATGAAATTAATTGCTTCTGATTTATGTAAATTTCAATTCAGAGATTTAGCAATTTTGATTTTTTTTAAGCTACTTGACTTTTGATTTTTAAAAAAACATGCATTTATGATACCTTGTCTGATAATATTTGTTTGTAAATAACCTATAATATTTTCCCTTATAAAATTAAATACTGTATTTTCCTGTATATAATCCGCATTCAATGTGCATTATGTTGATGCAGATTATCTGATGAAAGTTCTTTGTCAGAAAACCTAACAATAAAGTTTTAAAAGTAGTGCCATTTATACCTTATAAAAAAATAATAAGCCACAACTAAGCTAACTTATTTTAGCTTTTTAATCAATTTTATTCAATAACGTTCAAGAAAGAATCCAGTCCCTTGAAAAGTTTCGCTCTGAAAATATTTAAGTTTGTTTATAGTTATGTGAAAGCATATAAGTTGCAAAGTTGGTTTTAAACTAAAAGCTATAGACAAGGCATTAAAAATTGGCAGCAGATGAAAAAAACATGCACAATTCAACAGCAAATTGTATCCAAAGCACAACTCCCAAAGAATCCATCTCTTTTCTTTAATTATAAACAAAACAAATATCTTTTATTTTTAAAATGTTTAACCTAGTGTTAAAAGTTATAAAACTAGAAATCGATAAGTTTTATTAAAATCTTTTTGGAATTAATGCTATTGATCAATTTGATGCTTTCATCTTAGTTTATCACACTTTGCAATGAGGTGGATCCAAACATGTTTTTCTAAATGTTTTTCCTTTTTCCTGTGCAATTTATTATATTTTAATCATAGTGTATATTTTTTACTTTATATGACACCATATACTGTCAGCAATATATGTTTTTGATTATTCACTAGAAAAATTGCAGCAGATTATGTGCCGCTGCGGATCATGCTGCACTTTTTATCTTTTACTCAAAAAAAAGGTCTTGCAAATAATACCCTGCTACCAATTATTTATGCAAGAAAATATGGTAAATAAAATACACATGTCAATGCTTACAATTTTTTTTTCTTGCAAAAATATTTAGTAATTATGAGATTTTTTGTACCAAATATTATTGGAATTCAGTCCTGACCATTGCACTAACATCTTTGATTCCCCATTATAGGCCAATGCTTCTAATTAACCAAGAAAATTTATTTATTTTTTTTTTGTTGAAATTTTGGAAATGTTGACTACCCATAATTTAATTGCTTCATAATTTTTTTGATAGCATGATAGTAAATTTTACACTGCATTTTTAAAAAATTCCTTATCCTTGGGGACAAAAAGTTTAAATCAATATTTGTCTTATATCTTCAGTTTTAATTTTTTTTACCATGCAAAACATTTTGTATGGACAAACAAGTGATAATAAGTGGGTGCTAGGTCCAGGAAAAATCTGATTGGTTACCATAGAATCTCTCAGTCTAACCCTGCAAGTGTCTGATGAGTCCAAAAAAACATGTGGCCTATATTTATCATGAAACATGATTTCCTTCTTATTGATTATTGCTATCTCTTACAGTGCTGTTCTTATATTAGTCAATTGCTGATGGTACCAACTCTGAATTTAACTTTCGTTTAGTTTCAACAATTCAAAATGTGTTGAATGTCCCATCATATACACAATTCTTTTTTCAGGCTCGTATTCACGATATATCCCTTTTCTTATGTTTTTATAGGTAATTTACTTTTCATTCCAAGTAATCAACTGTCCAAGAGGTGTTAGATTTTGCACTGTCCTGGCAGAGATATGCTTATGATTATTCAATCTTTCAAATTCTTCTCACTTAACTCCTGTTTCACTCATCCCAAATATTTCCACACGAAACCTAGTTTCTGCGTTTGGTCTGGAATGATTTGTTCAATGGAATCAAGCCTTTCTGCCATCCCTGATATTAAAATGATTTTTCACTGTCATGATCTTGATATTATCACCGAGAAAAGATTACCCAAATATTATATTCATGAGACATCAAAATCACAATATTTAAATATTTCTAATCACCTTTCGCAAATTTTATCCGAAACTACCTGGACCAAACACTTTAAATTAATTTCTGCATTATTTTGTTGCATTCCTTCCTTATTGAAATTTATACAAAATACAATATTTAGGAATTTTATCAATAGTCATGCATAAACAATTATGTCTCACTTTAAACTACTAGTAATAATCTAAATTTTGCTTCATTTGTTCGGTCAGTATGCATACCGTTAGCGATAAGAATAGGCAAGCCAGATGAATTTAGTATACTAGTTAAAAAAAATTTTCGGGCAAGAACAGGAAGAATATTCTTTTATTATTTAATTTGTAGATTTGTGTTACATAATAATTTGCTATATTCAATTTTGATTTTCCCATTAATCAAATTATCATATTAACTGCTGAATACTTTAGTGAAATTGAAAATTATTTTGTTTTTTAAATATTTGATTAAAATTAATGTTTCACTAGGTAATTAATAAGTAATATAAAAATGGTAATCCTTAAAACTAAATTTCTGTGCTTTTGATGAAATGAATGAGATTTGAAATTTAATTATTCATTCAAAAAATAGTCTTGTTATTTTTATTTTAGTAATTTTATGATTTACTTCATACTATAATTTATTACATTTTTCGAAATAGATGATTTCCAGAACAATTCTTTTATATAATCACATTCTTTTTTATAATATAAGAGATACTGTTTAAGATATTAAGTTAAAAATTTTGGGATTTGAAATAAAGCATAATGGGTTGTCTTTCACTTCTATCTTGCATTTACCTAACAATAATTCATTCATATTTGCTGTAGTTGTAAGTTCTTGAATTTTTAGTTATTATAGTTTTTAATTGGTATAGTTTTTATTGCTTTTATTAATTTCATTTTATCTTAGATTTTTAAAATTAAGTAAACAAATAAAAGGTGTTTATTTATTAATTTTTAATATTTATAAATGTTGTTTCTTAAATATTGTTATGAATATTTTTATAACAATATACTTAAAATGAAGCATGTTTTTGTTTTTTTACTGCTATTTAAAATAATGTTCTCTGTTAGTAAATGTTTGTAAATACAATGCAATGTAACAATTTTTGTTCATTTGGTATTGATATTTGTATTCAATCTAAATGAATTTTTGTTAAAATATATACAAAAATATTAAACTTATAATTTTCTTGTGTACAAAAATAAATTTAATATTATTTACCTTTGAATTAATTAGATATGTTGATCCTTTGTAAGTGCTAATAATCATTTTACAATTACGATGCATCATCCTTTAAACATTACTATTAAATTTATATGGAATTATTGTATTTTGATAAATTTTTTCTCTTCACTAACTGGCTCACACATGAAACTGATCTGAAGTCTATTTTAATATTCTGAACCAGGAATTTATTCTTTGTCTAAAATACATACCTAATTTAATATTTTATGTGCATTTCTTTATAAAAAAATTTCAAAATTGTCAAAAAATCTTAAATTTCAAATCTTATAGCATTAGTTTCAAAGTGTTACATAAAAAATAGAATTATCTGTGCAACAATTTGGAAATATTAACTTAAGAATTAATCTATACTCTCTTTTGTCACTCATCTAGAGACAAAAACTATTTGAAATACACTATACAAAAATGAAAAGTTGAGCACAGGTCACAATCTCATATCTTCAGTAGATTTTTCTATAGTGATCAGTGTTGCAGAGACAGCTATAATACTTTCAGTGATTAATATATTTTATCACTGGTATTAAAATTATTGACTGTCGTCCACCAATTTAAAGTTGCTACTCCAGCTGGGTATTGCCAAGTAGTTCAGCAGCTTATGGGCTTAAATCTCTTTATTGGCTTGGGTGTTTGTAGTAGCTCTGGATACACTTTCAACTGTAGGTCCCAGTTTAATTTGTTCTTTTATGCAAAAATGACTGTTGCACATTAATAAATTAGCATTTATTGTAATGTGAAAAAATTATAAATTTTCAAACATCAAAAAGAAATATTGTATTTTTTTATAAAAATTACATTGTAGAAGAAACGAGGTATTCAAATCTTTATGCATTTTTTCTCTTTTACAGTAGTTACATGGGGATAACAATTACACCTAAGTCTGTTTTTACACGGTAGATTGGTTCCAGAAGAAGCCGTGTAAAAAAAAAAAAAAACGTGTAAAAAAAGACATTGATCTTATACAAAAATGGGTAATTTGTTCCTAATCTCTAAAACCTATTAAAATTAGTGAAAAACAAGAATTTCAACAAGAATCGTTCCAGATATCACCGATTGCCTAATTGCAATTTCATTTTTCTTTATAGTACTTATTGTGGCTTCATTTAAACCGAACGTTTTACCAAGAGCAGTTGAGCCTTCTCCATTTCGAAGGCGATCTAAAATTTTAATCTTGGTTTCCAAAGAAATTGCCTTCCGTTTTAGTTTTATATCTGACATTTCCTTTTAGGGATACATAAAATATTTAACAAAATTAAAAAACATAAATAACTGAATAAATACAAAATATTTTTTGGCTTACCTTTTATCTTAATGCGTTAAAATTAAATTTAATGGAAAATCAAATTTGCCTGCAAAAAATTTCTTTACCAAACACGTCTTATTGCATTGACAGTTCACAAAATATTAACACGTTTCAATTGCTCTGACCAGTAAATTTTATTGTATGCACATAAAGGGAATTGTTTGTTTACTTGTCCCCTACTTGTTTGTACGCGCTAAAGGGGAATTCACTTAAATCTTTAAGCTAGTGTTCGCAAACTATCGATACTATCGATGGTTTCAGACTTTTTTCTTTCATAAATACTTTTTTGTGATATGAACATACTTCGCAAAAATTAAATTTGACAAAAAAAATTTAAGTACATAAAATTTCAAATCGTGCTAAATGGAATAAAATCGTGTAAAAAAATTAAAAATATTCAATTTTCAAACCGTGTACAAAAAGACCGTGTAAAAACAGACTTAGGTGTATATAAGTGAGGAAAGAACCATGCAGCTTCATTCTTGAGGCAAACTGGTTCCAGAACAGTATACATTGTGGCATTAACAACTTCTCAATGAGTTCAAATCTGCATTAATTATGGTTTAAATTAATTGCAAATACATTCTAAATTTGGAAATTAAACATGGTTAATGTTTTAAATTAACCAGTGATCATTATCCTGATATATATATTTCATTCCATGTGTTCTTAATTCAACCATGGACCAAAATTAAGCAAACAACTGGAATAAGGATTTCATTTATATAGATGTGAATTATTTAAAAATAAGCAATCTATTCAATAATAAAATATAACTAATTCGAAAAACAATGTCTATAATGATTAGAAAAATCATTTAAATTAAAACTTTATTCAACAATATTTTTAAATTTTTACCATCTCAGTTTTATTTGAATATTTTAAATTAAAAAGAAATGGTTTAGATATAATTCTTTTAAATACATAAATTAGTTGTAATGAACCATGTAAAAAAAATTTCATAAGTCTAAAAATATCAATGTTAAAATAGTTAAGTAATTAATAGGAAGAATTTTAAGTATTTAAATAAAATGCCTTATATTTTAATTGCAAAGTTATGTCATCCTTTAGAAATAATCATTGAATTTAAATTATTAACTTTTACAGGCCTTTACCTCAAATCATTTAAAAATGTAATTAAAAAACCTTTAAAAAAAGTTATATGATTATATTTATTTTAAAATTATTTGTGTAGTGTTATTTGTCTATACAAATGTAAAACCAATAGTAATTTATTTCGTTATAACTGGCTGGCAGTAGGTAGGTCATCGTTCTGATCTTCGGTTCAACTGTTCATAGATTTGCTTGCCCTTTTTGCACTGTTTTTTGTGGTGGTTCCGAATCCACTTTTAACTGTAAGTCCTGGTCCTTGTGTTAAAAATGTTCATTAAGTGAATAACAGACCAAACCAAGTCAGAACCAATAGGAAAAAATATTGGAATTTATTTTTTAAGAATCTAAAAACCTCAATATATCTAAAATGCTATTTGGACGAGTTAATTCTGATTTAATTAGTAGACCCTCTCACAACCTATTAGATGTAATGAAATTTGTGTTCTTATGAACCATGATTCATAAGACCAGATTTCTTTCTCTATTAAATTTATAAGGTAGAAAGATAATTCTCTGAAAACAAAACAGGGTTTAATATTTTATGAATAAATATTTTGTTAAACATTTTGTGTTCAATATATTTTATTTGTAATGATTAATAAAATGGTAATCATTATAATTATTATGATAATTTGAATAGTTATCCAACTAGTGCTAACATTCTGGTTAGCAAAAGGAATGGGATTCTTATATTTTGTAATTTTTATTTTTAACCTTTTTTTTTATTTTCTGTTGTATTTTTCGAATTGGTTATTGACGAGCAATAAGAATATTACACTTTTCAAATACTGGTGCTTAAATACATTTTAAAACAGTATTTTATTTGCATTGAAGTAAACTTAGAATGTATGTAAAATAAATATTTTTGTTTCCTATACAATACATATTTCTTATATAATACAATTATTTTATTATTATACTGAGTTTAAAACTCAATAAGTTGTGTTTATATTATATATATATATATATATATATATATATATATATATATACTAAATTATAAGCTTTTGTAATAAGACCTTCAGATTTTTAATTATTTTTTTACCGTTTTCTTTCTTTAATTGAGAGTTTTAATTAAAATTTGGTGTGATGGACAGCAATTCCTTTAACATTCCTAAATTTATTGATATATTTAATTCATGTGAGTTTTTTTTTTTTTGTATCATTGAACAATGATAAAATGCAATCATAAATTTATAAATATTTAAAATTCTACTACAAAAAAAAATGTTTTTTATTTTGTTACAAATTATTTTAATAGCAAGTTTGTATTAGTTGTCTTCAAAAAATAAATATGCAGGTATATAATGTTTGCAATATAAATGTTTTAAAAAAATATTTGCTTTAACACAAAATTTTATTTAAGAATTCCAATTTTTTGTCTGTAATAAGTTTTTCATTGCAGTTCATATAGAATTTATATTATTCTGATTGCAATTTAGTGCAAATTAATTTAAATGTTTACGATATTTTATACAAATTTTTAATATTGTGTTACTTGATTTAAAGTTCAGTTGTGTAAATTTAATTTAATTTTTTAAGGTAATCAACCAAGATGAAGATTCAAAGAGCAGTAGTGATATGATTTATACTCAAGTGACTCAAATGAATTGTTTACAAAATAATGTTAGTAATGATTCATTTGATTCAAGGAGTTCATTTTCTTGTGATGGTGATAGCTTACAATCTTTTAAAGATGTAGATGTAAATAGTGACTATAACAAAAACTTTATTTCACAAGAAAAGTCAGCATCATACAGATTTAGTGGTACTAATGAACTTACTGCTGCTTCTGGGAATCTCTTAGTTATGAAACCAAAGTCTTCTGATGGATTGCTTTCTCCTAAAGAACAAAATGGTTCTAGTGTTACTTTTGTAAATAGTAATGATGCAGTCACAGGTGTAGCCATAGTAACTCAACCTCCTCTACCAAAGAAAGTTTCTTCTCATGGTATTTTGAAAACTGTTCTAAATGATGTAGATAATCAAATTGTAGACGATATAACTAATCAACAAATACCAAAAGACAAAATGTGTAAAAAAGCCCCACTTCTAAATGGTTTATTAGATAAAGGAAAAATATCATTGCCAGATGAGGCTCATGTGAATAATTTATCTGTATTACAAAATGGTACCAAAATGATCTCACCAATAGAAACAGATGATGACACAAAATCTTCCCTTAATTCTGTGCAATCCAGCCCCAATTCAGATGTTTTCTCTATAAATTCAACCATTACTACATTACAAAATTCAGCTGCTACTCATGCTTCATTACTGAACTCTTCATTATCGTGTGTTGAAACTTCTCAAAATTCTATTATGCATACTTCACTGTCCAACTCTAGTATTGTTCCTTCATCAACATCAAACTCTGTCACTGAAACATCATGTCACTCAAATTATGTTTCAGTAACAACTTCTAATTCTGTGTTCACATCTTCTCTTAATGTAGCGTCATTAAATTTCTCTCCTGCTCCCTCGTTAAATAACCCAAATTTATCTATATCAACATCAAATTCAAAACTACTGTCTACGTCAAATTCTGTCACCATATCATCAACAAATTCTGTCATGGTATCTTCATCAAATTCAGTCATAATGCCTTCGACAAATTCTGTCATTGACTCTTCATCGAATTCAGTCATAATGCCTTCGACAAATTCTGTCATTGACTCTTCATCGAATTCACTCATAATGCCTTTGACAAATTCTGTCATTGACTCTTCATCGAATTCACTCATAATACCATCATCAAATTCTGTCATTGTACCCTCATCTATATCCACTTCAGTATCATCAACAAATTCTAATTTAGAATCTTCACTTTCACAAAATTCTGTTACAACTAATTTAAATAATCCAATTACCTATTTAACTACTACAAAAGCATCAGTAACTTCTCCAGTTATCAATTCCACAATACTACCCTCAACAGCTTTTCATTCAAGTGGTGACAGTCTCATGCAGATTTGTGCTGGACAAGCAACTTTATCTGGTACCATTGAAGTTCAACCTGACCAAAAAGGTGTTGTGAGACTTCATATTGAAAGTCCTGAAAACTCCAATCAAGGTTCTGACTTGTCATCAATAACCGATATAGCACGGACATTAGAATGTGCTTCAAAAGCTATATCCAGAACAAATGCTGAATGCAACACACAAGTGCCTAATTGTGGGACTTGTGAAACAACAGCTACAGTTACTGTAATTACTACAAACACCTCAACTTTAGCAAAAACTGGTCAACAGATAATTGTTGTAACACCAGCTTTAAATCAACCTCAGTTGCATATTCAGTCACCAAACATTAAATTTCGAATACTGCATAGTGTGCCCAAAACAGAAGAAGCAACCGATTTAGTAAGCTTCCCACATCTTAATCTAAATCAAGTCAACCAATTTCGGCAGCCTGCTCCAGAAACTCCCTCCATTTCTACTGCCACTTTGAAAAGGCCGTCCAGTGATAATTCATGTATTTCTTCTGATGCAAAGAAACCTCGTATAGACACAAAAACTCCATTACTAGAGGCTACTCTTCGTCTCCCCACCCCAGTGCCATGTTCAGTTAATTCTTCTGTTGTTAATGCTAAGCCATTACAAGAGAATCAGTCATTGCTAATTAAAGCTTCTCAAGTAGAAAATGTTGCCTCTTCACCAAAGTTAACCTCTGCTGATGCAGTACCTGTTCAAAATGGTGATTTTCCAAATGAAAAAGAATCTAAAACTTTTTCTGGACTATCTTCTGCTTGTGATAATCCTACAATTAATTCGACTACAAATGTACCTCCAAGATCTCTGTCTTCAAAATTAGAGTTTTTGTGTGAGTGGAAGGATTGTGGTCTGTAAGTACTTTTTGGTAGTCTCTTTTTTACATAGTATATTTAAAAAGAATAACCTTATTATTGTTTTATTTGGTAGTGTTCAATTATAACAATATTAAATACATTTTATGGATATATTTAAGTTTTTCCTCTTATAAAAATTTTTTGTATTATCATTTTTGTTAAATAACTGTTTATTTGGAATTTCTAAAAGGGCATACATTTAAGACCTTAATAGATGTGGTTTATTATTAACAACTTTAAACAAATTACAACTTTTAAAATTAAAATTACTTTTTAATTTTTGTTTTTTTTTTGTGTAATTTTTTTAATGTTATAGTTGACAACTGCATTTTTGACTTGCAAACTGTAATCGCCAAAAAACATACTATATATATATATATATATATATATATATATATATATATATAT
>JAPDSC010012266.1:284108-300660 GCA_026290005.1 Latrodectus geometricus | reverse complement strand
TATATATATATATATATATATATATATATATATATATAGCTATCTGTTTTTTTTGTAGAAGTGTTAATATAAAAAATTGTTTTAAGTTGTTTACAAAAATAACAAATTGTAAGTATATCTAATGAGATTGTGTCGAAAAACTTGAAATCCTGCGTTTTTTCCTGTTATTGGTTGTGACTTATATTCATAATTCATGACAATGGGTCTGTCTTTGACAATATCTTCTTTTAGCTAAATTATATTGGAAAATACGTCATATTTTATAGAATGCAATCTTTTCCTTTAAATGTCATCACTTTACAATGAAAGTGGAATGCTAAGTAAGCATTATATCCAAAGAGAAAATAGCATAGAGGTTACTCTTATGATATTTATGCGTAAACTGATATACAATACTGGTCATTAAAGCTACTATACCTAGATTTAAATAACAAAATGATATTGGAAAAATATATTATTCTGGAAATAACAAATAATTAAATTTGCTAGATTTTTTAAGTACAAATCCTGTGAAATCAATTCTCTACCTTTTCTGATTGTAATAACAGCACTTTTGTTTTGCCATTCAATACACGGATTGGATGGCATATATGGGTGTAGCTGTCCAGCCAGCTTTAACATGCCACAGTTCATAAGCATAGTGATTGGCCTGTGATGATGATCCAATTATAAACCAATCATTGATGTGATGTTTTCTTTTGGCAAGAGATTTACAAAAATGTGCTGCTAAGAACAGATGATCATTTTCTTTATCAAGGAATGCCTGCATATTACTCATGGTGCATTACCTCATTAAAATGCAACTTCTCACAGTGTTCAAGTGAATGATAGAACCATGAGCTTTACTAAAATGTAACAGCCACTAATCAAACAAGTGATGATTAAGATATGCATCCATTGACCTAAAATTCTTTCAATCCAGGTGGTGTGCCAATGGGACAATATCAAATGTGTGCATTGGCAATGTACACTCACCTTAATATTGCCAAACTCTAGCTCATCTTGATATAAATAAAACAGGGATTCTTGTGAAAACATACATTCATAAAGGTGCAGACGAGCCCTAGACTGGGCCTTAAGGTTAATATGTTTACAAAATTTGTTTTTTGTTTCATCTGGAAACACAATATTACTTCCTTTCTGCACCCAGCTTCATTGTTGATCATGTTATCCTATGTCACTCCCTGTCTTTGATCTAGTATGAAGTGTACCTAGAGCCATATTTTCTTAATTACAGTTAATGAACATTGTTGAACTGTTTGGACATACACTTATTGTCTTACAAATGACCCCTGTTTCTTTATTCAGGGCTGGTGATGGAGCTGTACAATCTACTTGGGTCATGTAGATAATATGTCTATCTTTGGTATTCTTGATAGGGAAATGGATTTCATAGATAGTGGCCAGTATTCACATATTGCATGGGAGAAATTCTGGAAAGTTTACTTGCATCCCTCTTAATCAATGTGCAAAGCTCTTATCTACAACACCTATCTCTTTATTTGTTCAGCTGTGGCTTTGGTTAAACCAAGGTCTTTTCAATTTGATGAGCTTAGTCATAGCACTGTTTCCCAAGTTTTAATGATTCTATAAAGCATCATGTTGGTTGTTTTCTTTACCATTACACATTAATGGCACTAGTTTTCTACAAATTGACAATAAGTAAAAAATTCAGGCATATTACTGCTATAAATGAGTTATGTCTGGAGTTTTTAATTAATACTTAGTCATGTAAACCGATCGTGATATATTACCATGTTTGTGGTTTTTATTTTAAACTGTTTTCAATGATAAACAAAAATGCATTGTAACAATGTTTATTTGAGAAAAAATAGTCTATGTACGTCTACCACATATTTACTTGGATTTAAACGAGAAAAATCTTTTCTTGATAATCAGCATTTATCTTATTATTTTAACAGACGAAAAAAACAATTTCTGCAAATTATTTAATATTGATTTTAAAAAAAAACAGGATAAAATACATGAAAAAAACTGATATTCTCTTTAAATAAAATATAGCTGAATAAATAAACTTTTTTGTTATCATGCATTACCGTCTTATACTTGCATATAAAAAATAGCGAAAATATCTGTTTCTAAAAACTAGTTTATTTAAAGTGAAAACTACTGTGAACATTATGTTCCCAAATTTATCTTTTATAATACAGGAATTTCATTTCGGCATTTTCTAGTTGAAAGAATGTATATTCTTCATTATCATTTACAGCAACGCCAAAGAAGCAATTTTTTTTATTAAAAGAAAAAAAGCTTGGAATAATTGAATTTTATAACACTAAAAAATTTCCTTCAAAATAAAATTTTCCAAAATTTCGTGAAATTTCTAGTCAATTAATCTAGTGAATAATTTTACCATGTACTTTATTTCACATCTTGTATTAACTAGATGTGAATGCTTAAGGGTTTATTCTGCTTATTGAAATAATTAAAATTAGAAGTTAAAAATCATGATTTCATTTTATAAACATTTTCTATACAATATTTTTAATATACAAATTTCCTCTTCATAGTTTTTGATTAACATTCATGTTTTTAAATTAAAAGTAAAAAATATCACAAATTTAAAATATATTTATATCTTTAAAATATATTTATATATGTATGTATACAATATATATGAATATTATATGTATGTACACAATCTTAATAATCATATCCGAATAGTTCTCCAATGTTTTCATTATGTTAATTAAATATAACATGTACACAATTGATAAAAAAATGTCTTATTTTGCTTAAATGTTAATATATGTAATATCAGAATTGAAAATATGTGATAAAAATTGTAAACCTTATTTATAAATTTAAAGTTCAGTTTAAAAACATTTTAAACTCCTCTTAAATAAAAAAAAATTTAATTATCATAAACAACTCCTTTTTGTAATTAAAGTAAAATTATTTTTGTATTTTACATGATACATATTAGATATCTTGGTGTAAGCAAAATTAGAAACTAATTTTAATGGAAAGAATATAACTAATTAAAAAATTCATAAATTAATAAAATAACTAAAAAATTAAAAAAATAGTTAAAGAATAATAATAGTTTATAGAGTAAAATGAAA
This sequence comes from Latrodectus geometricus, assembly GCA_026290005.1. NCBI lineage: Eukaryota > Metazoa > Arthropoda > Arachnida > Araneae > Theridiidae > Latrodectus > Latrodectus geometricus. The sequence continues at coordinate 297,574 of JAPDSC010012266.1, read as the reverse complement.
CTAAAATATTTAAACATAAAATGGAGAACTGTGAAGAAAATCCCATGAAAAAAGTTTTCCAAAATTATTCATTTAAAGCTGAGAAAAACAAGTATCAAATAATTGTTCAAAATGCCTTCTAACAAAAATAAATCATAAAGAGGTAACAAGAAAATTAGGTGAAGTATAAAAAGAGTAATAAATAATTTAGTTTATACAGTACAGTAGAAATTAAAAATATAAAATCTTGGAACAAAAATTTTAATATATTTAAATTATCAATATGTTAAAGTATTGAAATTAATTGTAAGAAGTGAAATATTTACATAAAAGCAATAATAATAATAATTTTGAAAACTGTTGTATAGAAATAAATAAAATTAACATGAATTAAATTATTTTCCAATATAAGTAACCCTGCAGAATTAATTAGTATTTTTCAAAGGAAAGAGAAAAAGAAAGTGAAAAAATTTTGAAATTAAGTATAATAATATAATTAATGGTATGCTTGTGTGTGAAGTGAGATGATCTGTTGAAATTCTGGTGTTTATTTAATAAACAAATTCATTTATATGTACATGGTTGATCATGTGATCTTGTTCAAATACATAATGCACAGACATTCTTTCACATCAATATTAATGCCTATATTTTTTTTATGCTATTCAACATTGTAGAAAACTAAGATTGCAGCCAAAATTTTGTTGTCGTTTTCTAATTTTTTTTCAAGCTACTTTATGACAACAGTACTTGTGTACTGAGAATTTCAGTATTTGTTCAAAGAGAAACGATTAACTTAATATTATATTTCTTGCTCTTCTATAGTTAACTCACATTATTATAAACAAATAATCAAATCTTTTTCTGCGTTTTTTGTCATGATGATTACAGAGGATTAACAAGTTTTTGATAAATTATGGATTTTATTGACTAAACTGTGATTTAAATTGTCTTACCAAAAATCCAAACCAGTGAATTTCAGTGTTAAATTCTTCCGAAAAACTCAATCCTGAATTTTAACTTCAGAATTTATAATTATTCAAAACCCTGTCAAAAATAAATCTTAGTACTGTGTTAATTATTTTTTTATAATTATATTATATATAGTATTATAACAATGTAGTTTACTATGATAGATGTACAAATAATTTCAAACTTAAAAAATTGGTTGAAATTAATATTTGTTATAAAATAAAAATAATCAGATAATTTTTTACTTGATGATATTTACCAACTATTTCTCAAGATTTTGGCTGAAACTATATTAAACATTATACCAGTATTTATAAGGAATTATTTAATAGCAAAAATCCAACTCTAACTGTTGCATACATTTTTGTTTTCCAACAATTAAATTTATCTGTTGTATCTGATTGCTAAAGTTGAGTTGGCTGCTAAATTCACATTTAAGTCTTCAATTCAACAGTTTGTTAGTTTGAATTTCACATTCAACATGGATATTTGTATTAGTATGGTATAAATGTAGGTCCCTGTCCAATCCATACCCTCATCCATGTACTCAAGGAATTATTGTAACTACAAGAAAACCAAACGGTAGCTTTAACATTACTTATCTATATATGGTAAAGCATTTATATTTAATCTCAAAGAGCTTGAAATATTTCTATAATGTGTTCATGTTGGTAACAGTTTGTGGACTATGCAGGGTAATAACAAAGATCTAGTCTTCTATTTTATTCAAAAGCGATATTGCATTAAATTTGCATATTTCATTTAATGTCAATACTGTCTTATTCAAGATTGTCTGAATTATTTAATTTTGTAGTTGTCTGCTTTGTCACTAAAATCTTATAAGAACATAAAAATGTGAGAAAACAAATAATGATGTTGTAGTAATATAAAATAAGTATTTTCAAATATGATTGTTTTAATGTTAGAAAAGTTGCAACCAATATAACAATAGTGAGATATTTTCCAAATTTACATCCTGGATAGTGAATGAAAAGTTACGAGTGACTGTCAGTCAGATTGTAATAACAGCAAAAATTTGCACAAATATATGGAAAAAGTTTTGACATCATAATATTCTAATAAAAGCACATTGTCTTGTAAAATGTTTTCAGTAATTGTGCTATTATCAATTCTTAGAAACGTTTGTTTTTGGAAATGTTTCAGCAACTCATTGATTGTCCAAATTATATACCTGCCAACTCTTCCCAATTTCAAAATTCTGTATATATTGGTGATCTTTCTATTTTTAGTCAAGTGATGTTGTATTTCAAGTTGAAATTTTGAGTTTGCATTAATTACACTGAAAGTTTGATAACAAACATGAAAAAGACCCCTTTTTTGTTTAAGTGTACAAATTTTTCAAAGTTTAAAATATTTATATTGATGTCTTAAAATTACCAAGCATTTGTGCAAAGTATTCAATTTTAATATTAAAAGAGTAAATGGTCAAAAAACAATCCTGATATTAATGGTATATAAATAATTTATATTGAAAAGAGAGCAAGCCACTTATATTTACATTTTAAAAAATTTAATAAAATTTAGTAAAATAAATTGCCTTTTATTTTTAAATCTTTTATTCTTTATTTAAAATTGAAAATATTGTAGACATATGTTTTTAAAATAAATGAGTAGTGCAATGATTTTCCTGGATACTTATTTTATGATTCGTTTAATTACTAAAACTTTGCTTACAAGATAAATTTAAGAGCATAATATGATTTCTTGCCTTATATGTAACCAGATAATTTTTTTAACTTGCAAAATTACTGAGCCTCTTAATGTTTTGAGATTGTGGCAATTTCATCATGTTTATTTACCCTTAACATCACCTGTAATATACAGAAAATGTTGTAGCAATTTTTAGTTTCCTATACTCTGATTTTTAATAGGCAAGAGCACGCACAAATATCTTCCTAATTTTTATTTTCCTCAAAATTATGTAGGCAAGTGTAATATGAGATGTGTGTGTGCACTGTCTGTTTAAACAATTGTATAAATAATTTTTTAATATGTACAAATTCAAAATTTATTTTGTTAATTTTTTTGAGTGAATAAAAATGATTAAGTCAAACCTGTATCTTCCTAAAAATATAAATTGAGTTGGGAACTGAAGAATGGTAGCACTTTGACCTTCAGTTCAACAGTTCTTTATTTTGACTCCCACCTCTTGTTAATGTATGTACTGGTTAAGACTCTACTCAGAGCTGTAGATCCCCCCCCTTTAGTTAAATAATCCCTAATGTGCAAAATGATTATAGAGCAACAACAAACTTGCCCTTAAAGTATTAGTATTCAGTGTCTAAATCAAGTTTTACTAATCAAAACTTCTCAGATATGCTTTCAATACTGTTGCTTCATGCTAAACTTATTTATTATATCCTGACAATACATTTAGTTTGATTTTGTTCAGATAAAACAATTCTCCCCTATTGTGTGAAAGAATAGCTCTGAAAATTTTTGCTATGTATTAAAATGTTACGAGTTAAGATATTAAAACCAAATAATCCTTAACACCTGTTAATTTTTATTTTAATTTCATTTTGTGTTTATTTATAATTCTTTAGAGATAATGTAGTAAATGACGTAAATTATTTTAAAAAAATACGTTTATATAAATGATAAAACATCAAAATTTGGAAACTATCTTCAATTTAATTGAATTTTTATGATTATGCTTCAAAAAGGAATAAAAACATAAATTTAGGATGGAAAATTAAAAAAATATTGTAATTAAAACATTTACATGTCTTTGCATTATGAGGCATCAAATGAAGTTCTTATTTTCTGTTATCCATCTGTCATAGATTTTCTGATTTCTATCATGGAATTGTAAATACTGTCTTTTTTTTTTAAAGATAGGATCCGGAGGCATTTATATATTATGTTAATAATCTAGTAAAGAAGTTTAAAACTTAAATTTGAGGCTTGAATCAATAGAACCAATATCACATCAGTAAATTCCAGTTGAATTTTAACCAAACCTTTTTATTTATTTTATTAATTTAAAATAGACTGTTTTCAATTGAAATAGTAGAATATTAAACACCTTTTTAATGTAGTTTGTTTCAGTATTAATTATTTCATTACCTTGTGAGATTTTAAGAATTGTTAAGATTGTACTTGCTCTTTTTTCAATTTTATTCATTTTTTGCATTTTTATTATTGCTATTTATTTTAATTAAATTAATTAGCATGCAATAATCAATGTATTTTGTAAAAATAAGTTTATTATTTCTTACTTAATGTCTTCATTTGTATGAGTATATTTTTTGCACTATTTTTTGAGACTAGTCACTTCAATTTCCAATTATATCCCAAATTGTTTCCTTTACATGCATTTCTATTGATTTGAGTTACTGATTATTATTCATTCTTCACTTATTAACATAATAGTGTTAATAAGTGAAGAATGAATTATGAACAGTTCATTTCACATATTAACACAATAGTCTTTTACTAGTTCTGTCAACTGTCCAATCAATATGTTCTTAAAAACTTAGGAAAGAAAATTTCTCATAGCAATAAAATTTCATTGAATTCAAATAAGCAATAACACTACTTTCTCATTGTGTATTTGAATTGTATGAAATCTTTATAATGTTTTACAATAGCTTTTCAAGATTTCTTTTGTAACATCACATTAAAATAGGTCTATTGTATTTCATACTTTATGTGTTAATATTTTGGAATGCTGTTTTGATCTAAATTGAAAGCAGTAACAAAACCATGTAATTCAATCACTAGTAACATTTCCCTGTTATATCTTGGTAAATGATTTTTTTTTTATGTAGCTGTATTATTCAGAATAAACAAGGAAACTTATATAGTACATTAGATTTCAAAACGATTTTGATAGGTTGTTCTATAGTTTCTTGCCTGATTTGTATATTCAATAATAGTTACAAAAGGGATCTTCAAATAATATAAAATTAAAATCTATAAGGAGAAACAAAACTATTATTTTAAATAATTAATAAAATTTTAGTTACAAACCTCTGTTGTAGAATTTTGATTATTTTAATGAATTTAGACTAAAAAAAAAAAAAAAACCTTATACTTGATTTTAATTTAAAAGAAAAAGCACAAGTTAAAAGTGGAATAACTAGAATGCCTTTCTTTAATTGCACAAAAATTTAAAAACTCAATCTTTCATCTTCATTGTTTCAGCTTCAAAGGTTTTTATAAAAAAAAAAAAAAAAATTTTATTTTTTATTATTATTATTATCATTATTTTATTTTATTGAAAAATGGCACATTTTTGACTTCAATCATAACTTGTATAGAGATTTTAGTCTCTATTTCTTTCAGTTGAAAGAATTTTCATATTCTTCTATTGACAAATATATTTTGTTATAAAACGTAGCAGTTTACAAAGTAAATTCAGTAGAATTTGATAAATACTTTATTTCACAATTTTAAAGAATATTTTCAAATTTATAGCAAATTTCCTAATCCCGGGTCAGTATTTCTTCATGCAAGTAAAACTCATGTTCCAATGTGCAATGATGATATGATTTGTCTTTGGGATGGTTGTGATTCTATGAAAAGAAAGCGTTTCTCATTACTTACACATTTGCAGGTAAAATCTTTGGTCATACTAATGTCAGATTTTTTTCACTTTAATAGGATATCTATTAACATGTATATTTTATTTCATTTCTATATTCTCCACTTCTAATTATGTATAATTTAGGAATTTTTTTTTTACTTTTAAGAATATTACTGTTATAGTTTGTAAAATATAACTGCTTATTTGCCTGCTTTTTTACTATTATAGTGTAATATAAATATTGATTATTTTACAAATGTTCAGTTCTGGCCTGATAATAGGAAAATAGTATTAATAATATTTTCAGGAAAAATTAAAAAGATGTTAACAAAACTTTTCTATTAATTTTTATAACTTCTTAAAAGTATTTTTTTAATCTTATTGAATTATTTGAGTCTATAGTTAAAGAGGTAAGTGTTTATTAATATCCAATTAGAATACTACTTCTATAGCAAAGGAAATTTAAGAATACTAAATAATTGTATTAATTAATAATATAAAAATAGTAAATTTACACTATATCTTTTTGAATTGATTGGATATTTTACATTTATAGGATGATTTGTAGTAAATTTAATTACTATATTACATAATAACTTAAAGTTTTATTGGTTTTTCTCCTAAAAGCATTGAATTAATAAACAAAAATGTTTATCTAAAAATAATTAAATTTTTCTGTAAATATTGAAATACTTTTAATAGACTTTTTAACTTTTAGATATCTTATTAACAACTTTAAATTTATAATGTAAATATTGGTATATCCTCTCTTTGTAACTTTGATTGTTACTTTTGTAATGAATTATTTGTAATTATCTTGTATTATGATTGACATGAACTGGTCCTTAGAATTGCTGTTTTATCATGCAATACACAATTTTCTTTATCAGATTAGAAATTATTATATACACCTAAATAAAGTTATTATTTAAATAATTATATAATTTACGTCATTAATGATTCATTTTTGAGGTTCTGCATTTCTAAACTTCTGTTAAAAGTATAAAAAGAAACTTTTCATTGATTATTTATAATAGAAAATGGAAAATACCTGTTTTGAGAAACTTACAAATCTTCAAATTCATTAATTTCACATTGTTTCTGCTGGTAATATTTCTCCAGTTACTTAGGTCGCAATAAAAGATCTTGTATCATTTGAAATATTTTGTGAAATGAAAGAACATTGTGGTTTTTTTTTATCTTGTTTAGTAATATTTTACCTATTTATTTAGTTGTAGCACATTTAATTGAAATCCTTATTAAGCAAGCAGGTATTGATATCAGTAACTACAGAAGCTGATTTTTATATGGCATCATTGGAACTAAAGAATGCACTTTTTGTGAGGGATAACTGCTTGGAAGCTTGAAATATTTAAAGCATATAATATTTTGATTTTTTATTTTATTTTTTAAAGATTTTTAAATATAATTTGAATGCAAATTTGCATGTATTTAGTTATTTTATTTATTTCCTAGCATGAAATTATTTTTCACTTTATTTCGTAATGATTTGCTGCAAATTAATTTTTTTTTTTTTTTTTTTTTTTTTTTGAATGAAAGATTTATAATTTATTTTTTATTTTGTTGATTTTTCCCCCTTCTAAGTTTCACTTTTGAAAAAGAAAGATTTAAGATTGACTTTATTTTATGTTTGTTATCTGCAGGACTGGCATTGTAATGAAAAAGTTCTGCATATCCAAGCTTTGCGGAGGAAGCAGTTATCCCAGCAAGGCAAAACAACCATTTCAGCACCTCAAATGCCACCCCCACATCCTGGTTATGCTCCTGATGCTGCTTTCTTAGCAATAAGGAGGCATGCCCTTCAGTATATCAATCCCAAGGAACTTTCAGTGAGTTTAAAATCAAAATTCAAAATTTTCGGATTGATTGTACAACATTTTTTAAGTTTAAATTGAGAAACAGTTCATTGAGAATTTTTCAGTTTTACTTTATGTAAATTAATTTTTTATGATAAAACAACAGCTTTGAAAGCAGTGATATTTCAGTCTTGGGAATTTCATTTGGATGATATTTTATACTTTTGGTGTATAATGCAATAGGATAATTAAATAAAGCATTAATCCTTTAAATTTGATGTTTCTTGAAATGAAAACAATCATTCAAAATGATAAAATTATTTATAAAAATTTTTGCTATGATATTCTTTGCTTATGTCAGGTTTTCTTGTTACAATAACAAGCATTACTATATAATGTAATGACCTATAGAAATTCAACATCTTTGTGTTTTTCATAATTTTATCTTATTAAAAATTATAATGAAATAATTATACACATAACATTAATAAATAACTATCTTTTACATTATAATTATTTATTAATGCTATTAACAATTTATTTGCATATAATAAGAAATCATTAAACTTAACAAAGTTGAATAAGTGTAAAGTTAGTAAACTTTTATCTCCCGATAGTAGTCGATGAAACAAGAATTTCAAATTTATAATTTGTTGTAGTTAAAATTGCCTAACTTTTAGCCATACTAGAAATAAATAAATTATGTTAATTGATATTTCATGATTCCAGATTAAAAATATTGTTTCCTAGTTATTGCTCTGCTAAGTTACTTAAAGAACAAGAAATTCTCTTCCAAACTTAAACTTGGATAATTAATAGGCCGTAAAGCATGTTGGATATTTTCTTTATCTTGATTTTTACAATTTGAACAAGTTATCATGTACAAAGTTTTAAATGGAATGTAGTATAAATTAAACTCAGATTCTATGAACAACCAATGGTTTTATAAATTTTTATTTTAGTTGTAAAGTACCAATTAGTCCTGCAATATATAATGTTGTAGTTCTTAAATTGTTCACTAGCTGTTGGGAAGAGCTAGTTCTTTAGTACAGGGATATATTCTTCACTTTCTAATGATAAAGTTTAATATGCCTATGCTTTCTTTCTAAAATATCCCAAATCATCTGAAAAATTAAAAATTTCCCTCAAAAACCCATTGTGTTTCCTTGATATCCTAGATTATGTTTTGATATTTAGTTAATAGGCTATGTAAGGTATTCATTCTTATCTCAGAAAATCACTTAGTACTAATCTTTATACTGATGAATATTCACCGCTGACCAACAAATACAGGTATAATAAATTACAATTTTCAACAAGAGTAGTCTTATATGAACAGTCTATTTTTATTCCAACTTCAGAATACCTTTACTAAACAGTATATATGTTCTCTAAATACGATCCTATTTATCAGTGCTGTTAACAATTGCCAGATTCTGCTATACATAATATAAAGAATCTTTTTTTTTTCTTTCAAATGATATATTATTTTGCAGAAAAAAAGGTTCTGTGTGCTTTTTTTGAAATCTTCATTTTCTTGTTTCTCCTGCAGTTTTTTTATACAACTTTTATTTTGATGTATGTGTTGAAAATCAAGCAACTTTATTATGAATCAATGATAACATTTTGACTGACTTGTACAATACTTGCATTTTAGTATATAATCGTATTGCAATGTGTTAAAGTATTTAAACAATTAATTGCTTTTCTCTTAACTTTCTTTAAGTTTATGGATATGTTATAAATTTAAATATCTTTAAATTGTTGTACCTGTATAAATCTTAATTCTTTTATATTATGATTTAAGTAGATTTGAAAATAGGAAATAATAAGAATATAACTATTAAAACTTGTTCTACATTCTCCCTAATATTAACCTTATATTCTTGTGAATATAGATAGCTAATCAGAATTGATTTCTGAAAAATAAGTGAATAAACTAAAAAGGTGCAGATAACTATCAGCCATAGCACAATTCTGTTTCATTTTGTGAAACTTAACCTTATCTAAACTTTGTTTGGTGGAATTAAAGCTAATGAAAACTGGTATATCCAATGGAATTTTCAAAATCACATTGTTTGTGATTTTAAAAAATCTAATTTAAAGTTGGTATACCTATTCTCAGCACTTATATATTTCTTAAGTAGGAAAATGTTGCATTTTTAGTAAATATATCTAGTTGTTTCATATTTAGCAGTAAATGTATCATTTGCAGTGAGTTACTTATATTATATACAATAGAAATAGTGTGGAAAATATACTTATGAAATAACTTCTGTATAGAAAATCATATAACATACAAAAAGAGGAATGTGTTTTCAACATATTGTGACTAGCAGATTTGATAGAAAAAAATGCATTTCTCAAAATATTAATGTAAGAAAAACAGTAAATGAACAAACAAACATGGAAATTGGAATTAAATACCTAAAGATTAATGTTCTCCTGTGTAAAGAAATTTAGATGGTAAATGTTCAAAGGAAAATAATCCTATTTAAGATATATTAAGAAAGTTTGGATTAAAATTGCATTACTCAGTAAAAACTACTATAGCCATTAAAAAATCTGAGCTTTTAGTTTTTGTTTGGTGAATTTGAAGCTTCTGTATCTTGGATACAAATCACATTTTCAAAAACATTTTCTGGTAACTCTTTTAAAATTATAGAATTCTCAACCGAGAATACTAGCTTTTATAAGGAAAGGTCAATTGTTTAATTGGGATGGTTTTATATCAATAATTAAGAATTACTTTTTTTTTTAAAGGCACTAATTTTGCAAAATAAATAAAAAAAAATGGTTGTTGTTTAAAAAAAATCAATAGAATTCAATATCACTCTGATAGCCATTAAGCAATGTTAACATAATCAAGAGCGAAATTCAAAAATATAATTTCCTTATATGTAGGTTTTGTGTATACTGGATACTGGTTGAATAGCTTTAGGCAAGAAACTCAGATAGCATGAAGTAAAGGACAAAAAACCTTCATGACTACAAACTTTCAGATACATAGTTATGTGAATTTAAGGAGAAAACTATATTCGAAATTAGACAATTAGAAAACGATTATTATGTCAAAAGTTCGTGAAAATTAAATTGAATAAAGAATGAATTTCAACAAGTTAATGAATTGCAAATGCAGTTGAAACATTTACATGTGAGATATATTCTTTAGCAAATTAAGAGTACTAATGTAGTAATGTGTATACACTGGCTTCATACTTTAAATGAAAAATTTTATATTTTTATGTATTTTTTTATTTTTAGGAAGAAAAAGAGAATGCATTAACTAAAAGCATTCGTTTAACAAGTGCCCTCATCCTTAGGAACTTAGTGACACATAGTTCTTTAGCAAGAACGTGAGTAAAAATTAATTATTTTAAGTTACTTTACAAAATATTATTTAGAAGTTGCTGTGGAAAATATAGATTTTATGAAATAAAATATTATTTATAGAAGGAAAAATAGCTGTACACACATGTTAACTGAATTGTCAAAATTTGTGTATTAAGTATTCCATCATGTTTGCATTTTATCTCTGATGTAATTAACTGTTTAATAATTTGCTTGTTAATATTTATATTATTAATTTATATTATATAATATTTATATTATTATTAATTTTAATAATTTGCTTGTTAAAATTTTTTCTTAAAGTATAGTGGTTTGAAAATTTTTAATCACTGTTTGAATAATTCTGAGAAACCAAGATTATGGAAATTTTTCTGAACTTTTTCATACCCTAAAAATAACCAATAAAATGCATTACATTTACATTAATTTATTAATTATTATAAAAGAACAGATAGTTTTTTTATTAAATTTTATAATTAAATTGTGCCAGTAAATTGCATTTACTTACATTAGGCTTTTATAGGGAAGAAACTTCCAATAGAAATTTGAAGCACTTATGTTTTTCTCTAGATATTTAAATTTACTTTTCTGTGCCTCAACATATTTGTAAATTTGGAATTAAATTTTTTAACATATTTGTAAAAGCTACTTTTTGTCACTGTTATGATCTATTGAACAGTATAAATATATTATTTTTATTTTACAGGTATGTGAGAAGGTTCGAACCAGAATTAGCCTATTTAGCTATGTCTCCTGTTGAATCTGCCAGGACAATAGCTCAGTGCCTCTCCCAGTTATCTAGGCCTCATGATTGAAAGCCTAACTGAAGCAAAAACTACCCTCCCCTTGTGCCATGCAATATTTTGTTCAGTGACTAAGAAATCATAGATTACTATTTGAAGAATAGACATCTCTTGACTTTTCATATAATAGCATATCATGACATGCTAAAGTGGGTGATCAAGCATCATAGATTATAAAATATTCGGTCAAGAATATTTGAAATTGTATCATTGTATTTATAAATCATCATGTTGTATACAACTTTCCTATATTTTGAGTTGAAATGCCTGTGGGCTTTAAAAGGAATTTTATATAGACTAAAAAATGTTTCTTATTGTTGTTAAATAAAAGATATGTACAAAATCAAATTTGCTCGAGTGAAGCAGTATTTTAAAACATTAAAAATGTAATCAGGACCAAAAATCTATGCACATCACAACGTAGTTGTCAGCTGTAAAAATGTTTCATAAATCCTATTAAATCATTTTATGTTAAAAATTCAGTTGTATTTAAATCATTTATGGTGCTTCTGTTTTTACATTTTAAATGACTAACATTTCACCTTAGCATGAAAGAAACTTTCTATGTGAATATCATTCTCCAATATAACTCATAAGCAAAGCTTTTGTGAAAATATATTTAAATTTGCATTCCACAATATATGTGCTTGTTTGTGTTTCATTTTACATATTGTAATTATTTTCTTATATTTATTGACTTTCAAAAATAGGCATTGTTATTTTATGCTGTAAAGGACACATTTTTTAGAGTCCTGTCATTTTTAATACCTTCTAAAATATATACCTGGCTATATCAGTGGGCTTTCACCTCAAATAATTGTATCTATTTAAAATATTTGTTCGTAACTGAACTGCATTTTATGATTGTCATTTTTTATGAAGCTGAAGAAGAGCAGCTTAAACCGTTTTAATGTGTAAAATTCAATAAAACGATACCTTAGACTTGTGTGTCTTCGTTAATTTTATATATTGTGTAAAATAGTTTTGTTACTTTAAGGTGATCAAAACGTTTTTATAATGTGTTTTTTATCAAAATTTTATTTTTCAATTTTCTTTACAAATCATGGGTCTGTCACAAGCAATAGTGAATAATGATCAATAGAAATTATAATTTTCTACTATTTTAAATTTTAACAAAAGTATAGTATTTTCTTGATATAAATGCTTAATATGATATTTATTTTCGAAAAAATAAAAAAAAATTCTTTCATAAGTTTATTTCATTGTAGATGTTTTAGCAAAACAGTTGTGTAGTTAAGAATGCTTATCACTATGTTAAATTTATAAACTTTTCGTTGAAAAGTCACTTCTCTCAAGTATACTTACTTAAACTTTGGTTCAATTAATTCATTATATTGCTTGGTATTCATTAAAGTACATCTTGAATGCGTCTTTTTATATAATAATGAAAAATATTTGAAGATTGCCTGATTCGAAATTTCGTTGTTTGAGATTGCTTTAATTGAAGTTTATTCTGCATAGACATAACTGAAAATATTTTTAATTGAGGAAATTTTTTTCGTTTATTTCAATTATAATTAGCATGTAATTTGAGTTAGTTTCAAATTTAATTTTATACAAGAATATATCAAACAGTCTTAGTTTTGTAGAACATTTCACTAAATTTTTTTAACTCAGATACTGTGTTCATATGCATTATACTTGTACATATAAATTAACATTTACTAAAATGTCCTTATTACTGATAGTAGTTCATAAATTCATAGAAATGGAAAAAATTTCTGTGCTTTCATTCAATGAATTGCTGTTAAACCCATGTTAAAATATGCAGAATGAATCAAGTTTGAATTTATAAAGTATTCATTTCACCTCTATTTTTGCTAAACATTTTGATTGTGTTATGAATACATTAATTATCTATGGAATTTCAATGTTTATAATTGTCTCTTTAATATTGTTTCTCATAGCATTTTACTCAAAAGTATCAGAATAACTGATTATCACTTGGGAACTTAAACTTACTTCAAACTT
>JAPDSC010012266.1:249829-265773 GCA_026290005.1 Latrodectus geometricus | reverse complement strand
CTCACTTTATTCCTAAAAGGCTTTAAGGTAAAAACACTATTCATTTTCTTGTTGTTGTTGTTGTCGTGTCTATGAGTAAGTGTGAAGTGCAAAAAAAAAACAAAAAGTCTACAGTCCACCAAAAGCCTTGTTGATGAGATCTGCTAGTTCTGGAGCCTGGTGGCTTTGGAGGATCTCAATTGGTGGAGCTCCTAGTTCGAAGAGAGAGCGGATAATGGCTTGTCATTCATTTTCTTGAAAAAACTATTAGCTTAATATTTGTGACGCCTTCAGTTCATATGTTGAACATTTTATGTAGCTAATATATAGGAAGAAATTCAAGTTTTGTTTATTCATAAGTTGCCAGCAATGAAGTCAAATGCCACTGTTTTCATTAGTTTAAATTGTGATTTTCGAAATTGAAACTGTGTAGTGTGTTGTTAGGATTGACGTTAACAAAATATATTAATTTATTAGAAAAATTCCTCACTATTTGTGCTGAAGCTGATTTGAATATACCGAAAAAAAAAGTATTTGAATAAAAATGTGAAAGGCTGACATACTTATTACATCACTTGAACTTAATAATTTGTGATTAATATTATTTAGAACTGCGGGTAAAACAATATTTCAAAAATTATTTAATTGATAAGTTCTTTTATTATTTTCTCTGAATTGATTTATAATAAAAAAACTTTATTAAAAAAGATTTTAATACTTTCACTGTATCAATATTTGATGTTAATTTCTTCTTAAAACTAGAGAATATAAATCAGCTTAGGAAAAATAAAACAAGAACAAGCAATTTGCTAAATAAAGGAGAAATATAATTGAAGTTATACGATTTCAAACACTGCTAATTAAGTATTAATGATCAGAACAATTTGAAATTTGATAGGATTGTTTATGGGTTATAAGATTTTATTTAACGAAGAATAAATATCATTTCACATTTAATGCTTCACCGCTCTGGTATCAAAAGTTTGTTTTCAATCACGATTTTTTTTTTTAAATCAGAATATTAAACTGCACATTTATTTCTCTTTGAAAGTTTTAGACTTTTTCTTTTATTTGCTTCATTTAAAAGTTTGAAAAACAAAAATACAAGCATTTTTCCACTATTATTTTCTTTTTCACTTTTTGTAAATAACAGTTGTATTATTTTGTTAGAGTTCAAATCATTCTGAGTTCTATTTTAAAATGTTTTCTAATAGTAAATTTAATTGCTATCTGAAAAGAAATTTTAAACATTCTCTTCATTTATTTTTCTATTTATTTAAGTTAGCGTAACATTTCAGTAAATAGTTACTTTAATATTAATGTGTTTGTCATGAAATACTATAAAAAGAAATTGAATAGATTATTTTTGAAAACTTATTTAGCTTACATATATAGTAATTATTTTTGAATAATTTACTTTAAATAAAAAATTAAAATACAAGATATATTGCAGCTATAAAAAAATTACAAAACATTTCAGACAAAATGTACAAGTACCTTTCTATGCTTCTGCAGTATGACACTGTCAGTTCATTGTTTTACGATAAGAATATTTTCTAGTCATTCTGTATTTACAAGCTCCACACAATGCAAGGGTATTAGGATCAATTTAAGAGTATTATAACCATCAATAACAAATGTTTGTTTTCAAATCTTAATTTATTCTTTCCTGCATTAAATTATTTTACATGAGAGTGGCGACATGAGGAATAATTAAAAATAAATCATTGCTAAAACTGAGAAATATATTAAACTAGTACAATGAGCTCAAGTTAAAACAAATTGGTGAGATAAATAGAAAACTACACTTGTGGGTAAAAATTAAAAATGAGATAAATTTTCTTATTCAACATTGTGTAAAAATATTCTCAATCGACACAAATATAGTTAAAACATTCCCAAGAAGTAAGAACATGGAAAAATAAACAATACTCTTACAAAAAAAAAAAAAAAAAAAAAAAAATTGACTGCTATGCAGTCATATTGCAACACTTAGGTCTTTTACTTTTTTAATGTGCTTCGATTTGAGTCATTCACATGTCGTTAGTAGGATTATCTGTTAGATGCGCCATACTAAAACAGCAACACGGCATCATTTAAATTGATACATACGTGCAACAAATTTCACAGTAATGCTAAGAGCACAGCCAACGTGTTTCGTATGCTTCATAACCCCCTTGGTCATGTTGTATAAAGTTGCATATATATATATATATATATATATATATATATATATATATATACCTCATCTTAATCGGTCTCTTGATAGATCTTTCGATCCTTCCCGCCTCCTGTTCCGCTTATACGCTGATATTTCAGTTGCGTTCAATTTTGCACACCAATAGTTTATCTTCGTAGATGAGAAAAAGTTATGCTGTAATACCTTGATATATAACATCAACGAAATTTGGGATGAATTTGATTTGGAGAATAGTTTACAGATAAGCTGTTGGAGAAAGATGGGTTGATGATAATTTGGGCATGATTTGAATGAACTTTAAAATCTGATTTTACAAACACTGACATCAAATATTTTTCAAAATATGTTTCTTGATTTTTTAACTTGTCTAAGTTAATGTTAGCCAATGATTGTTGGGTTTTCTGACAGGATAATGTCTCATGCTTCCAAAAGAAAGACGTTTATCAGAGACAAAATTAACGTTATGGGCTGGCCACTGAGTTATCCTATATTAATTTACTCAAAATTTGTTTCGTTATCTAGAAAATATTGTTTGTGATGAATACAAACTATTCATCACAAACAATATTCTTCTATAAAATAACTAATTATTGACCAAGCTGAAAGCTGATTGGTCAACGCTCTGACGTACAATTTATTCTGACTTCTTGAATTTAATCACATCTCTGAAGTGGATGTTTGTAGTGATTCAGGATTCACTTTTAATTGTGGCTTCCTGTTAAATTAGCCCTTGCAAATCAAAATAAAAGGGAATGTAGATCGATGAAAAAATCAACTGTACAAGCAATGATATATTGCTTCATGGATAATAAAATAAATAATAAACATTTATAATAATTAATTGAGAGCGTTTTGAAAGAGATTATTTTTATTTATTAACTGAGAAAACGTGTGATTAACTATCAAAATTGAATTATCATTTCTACATCAAAGAATGAAAATATTGTCACTTTATATCCTTAAAACCAAAGATGTTAAACACATTTATTTATTGATTTATCAAATAATAAAATAATTATATGAAGTAATTAAACCATACCTTGAAACATTAACTAGATATTTAATGAAAAAGTTTATTTATTAGTATTTAATTTTAAGATGATAATTTTAAGATATTAAAAACACTTTTAAAATTATTTTATAGATTGTATGATAATTTTCTGCATTATTTCAGTCATATATTTCCTTTCATATAATTGGCTTTTTATTTCATTTAATCTCTAAATATCTTCCATTTGTTGCTTAAAAAATATGTAAAGATTTTATGATTTTACTAACGAGGTAATTATATTCTCTTAGACCACAATATCACCACATATTTTACTTGAATTCATTTGCAAACAAAATATGTTCAATCTGTTTGAAATACCTGCGAGACGTGGGTTCGGTACTGTCTCTTTTAATTATCTTTCCACGCTACAGTGATTTACTACAATACCATTCTCAGCTGCGAATCAGGGGTCACTGTCAGAGGTTGACAGTTCATCAACGTACTGAATCGAACGTGGATTGACGTATTTTCGATCATGAACATGTTCAGTTTGTTATTCGTTAACGGAAGTTGTTATTTTTTACAGTAAACAGCCACACATATCAAAGAATTCTACTTCACTCCTGAAACGCTTTTTCACTTTAATTTAAATGAAAAATCAATTTCTATGCAAATCAAAAACTTTGAATGGAATTTTCATTTCAAAATGGAGTTGATTAAAGTTGGTTTTACTAGAACCAGGTTTGAAATCATTCGTATAGTTTGTACTAATAAAAACGTAAATTTGTTTCAATTTAATGCTTAACCCTTTCCGGTACGCTACCATTTAAAGTTGGAATTTTGCAAAAAAAATTTGTAGGCAGTCTATTTAGGCCTACAGGAGTACGCATGTATAATTTTGTAAAGATTGTACAAACCGTTTTAAATTTGTGGGTGTGTTCGAAGCAGACACACTGTACCGGACGAGCTCCGATAGGCGAGTATTGTTGTGAAGCGTGTATTACAGGAAAATATTTTACCTATGATTTAAAAACAATAGAATCTGATCTCTGTAGCAGATTTAGCATTATCCAGGGTGCACCACGGGGAGGCCTGCTACTCTACACCCCCCAAAAAAAAAAAAAAAAAAAAAGAGAAAAGAAAAAAAAAGAAAAGAAAATCTTGATTATATAAGCTTGAATATATATGGATAAAAAGAGAGATATTGGCTATATTTACATATTATATCCATTTATCTTTACATATTTCTCTATTTTTTTTCTTCATGATACTTTTCAAAGCATGTAGCACCAGCTCTCATAAAGCACAATCCTACATTGCAGGTTTTGCACATGTACCGCGATACATGTGGCTTCTGCTTGGTGCTACAGTAAGCGCATCTTCTTCTGTTCTCAATCTCCTCAGGAATATATTCTGCCGTACATTCTGACTCATTATCGGAAGGTAATTCTTCAAGCACTTTCAGGGCTTCCGAAATGCTGAGACCTCTCCGAGCCATTTAAAAATTTTAAAATTTACAAGACTATAAAATTTACAATTACTATAATATTTACAATTAATTATTGACAAAAAAAAATAACTATTAAATATATATACAAAGTAAAAGCTACAGAAATCAAAACTTAACGAACTCTGCACGATAAAAGCAAGAGAAAAAAAAGGTCTGCTCTCACTGAAATCAAACAGCTAAGTGAAAACTACCCCCAGGTCTTCAGATAAGTTTCTAGTTCCTTAGATATTTACACCCCACCAAAAAGAGAAACAAAATAAAAACAGAAAATGTAAACACAGCTGGGCTCGCAGCCTCCCCCGCATGTGAAATATGAGATCAGATTCTGTGACTCATTCTCTGCCATGAGATCTTCACTGGTACAGTGTGTTCGCTGCGATCACACCACATATTCACGGCTTCACTACAGGCTATATTTCAATGTAAAAAATTGAAAGTAATACACAATATACAGATTATCATACAAACAACAAAATTACATAGATATATCTCTTTCATTATTATTTTTTATATTAAAAAAAAAATCTGAAACATTTCTTTCAAAAATCAGAGTCTTCAAAAATCAAGAGCATAACCAAATTATGGATCGGCTTGTGTGGTGCTGCCATCTAGTATTAATAAGAGAAGTTAAAAGTTTTCATTGCAGTAGTTTTGAGACATTTATCGATTATTTTCAGTGAGTATAGAGGAAAAGTTTTAGGTGTGATCACACCGAACACACCTAACCGGAAAGGGTTAAAGATAAAATAGCTTACAAAAAGCTTTTTTTTTTAAGTAAATTTTTTAAACTCTTTGTCAAATGCCTTAAAAATAATTATTTTCTCTACTTTTAGTAAATATACATACAATAATCTCTCTTTTCCAAAAATAGAGAAATTTTTCAGATTAGTTTCAATATTCCATCCATAATTTTTTGCATCAGTTTTAATTTTTTTCACGTATTTTTTTCCATAAAAAATATGAAGTGAGAAACAAGTTAATCTAAAATAGTTTTTTATTTCATTTCGAATTGCCATTTTCAAAAACTTTATAAAGTAATTTTTATTCATAACAAATAACTTAATAATTTGTGTGATGCATTAAATGTTTTAACATAGAACTCACTCATTGACGAATGTAAATAAAGTTCTCTCTTAAAAATAAGCAGTTTGGATAATTTAATAATATAACTTCTTTCAAAAGGAGTTAATAATTATATGCATAATAACATATTTACACTGACGCGAATGCTTTATATTTTGTAAATTGGTTTCAAATATCGATTATTTCATAACTTATAACTCATATTTTTTATTGCTTCAAGATAAATTTACAAAAATCTTATTTAAGGGAACATGAAAAATGAATTGCCGGTAAGTTAAATGAAATATTATTTAATTTTTTCTCCATATTCTCATGGTGTTACAAATAAATATCAAGTTACACATATTTATTATTCTTTATGTCACTGACGACCGAGTGAGAAGTATAATTATCATAGTGTTCTACAAACTTTTCTTTCATACATGACCATAAATATGGAAATTTATTTTAGAGGGAAAATATCAAAAATCCGTTCCTAAGGGCATCCGCTCTAGTAACCAAATGGTTATGTGCACGATCATTGCTCATCTACAAGCAAAAGTATTAGTAAAGCTTATGGACATTCTCTTAATGCCGCCTAATGAATCTCTCCGGTTATCTAATTTTTGGGCCAACTCAACGCTTACTCTTCATTTACTCTCGGTTCAAATTTGAATTGACTTATACACTATTAGACTTAGCGCCAAAAATACGTAATTAATAATCTAATATAAAAAAATAAATGATATTATGCATTGCACTCAAAATATGTTACTATGTTATAGGTATTTTTGCGTTCTTTATTTCTATCTACCCCCTTTTCAAAGAGATTTTTGCAAAACGGTATTTTGGTGGATAGTTTAATGTTGTTTAACTCTTTTTAGCCATGGAAAACTGCTTCTGAGTATTTTTAAAATGCTTCCCAAATTACCCCTATTAGCGCAGAGAAGGGCGTTTAGAGAAGACGGTCTTAAGTTTGATACCAACAGTTGGTGTTCACAATGGAAGATGTGATAAAGCGTTTCTATTTATTACTTGCATATCTGTCTAGGAAAATGTATGCATATTTTCTGGACCTCTTTTTTCAACAAACGAGTATAGCTGACTTGTTAGTTTTTTGTCTCTCAAAAGTCATTTCTTTCTAATTAAACCAGGATCTATAGTTTAAAGTGGATTCTGAATTACACAACAAACATCCATTTCCGAAGTGGGAATCGAAACCATGAGCTGTTAAATAGAATGCCGCCAGAGTTAACTATACAGCTGCAAGCTCGAAAAATGAATATGGACTACTGTCCACGGAAAATTCTTCTAAACATTAGAACAACTTCTAGAACTAGTCTGTTCTTTTATATAGTATCAGATAGTTCATTTTGCAGCTCTTATTTGAATATAATACACAAATGTACAAAGTGTTATTAGGAAAAATAACCGAATTTGTGTACAAGTGAAGTGATTTTTCAATACGTGAGGATAGATATTTATGGTAGTCCGATTTAAAAGTTACAGCTTAACAAAAGGGGCATATACTAATTTTTCAAATGTTTTACAGTGTGTTACATCTTAATTAAGATGTAACACTGATCATCGATCAATCAATCGATCATCATCGAGCTGCGTAGGACCCATCTTAGTCTATTGCTTTCAATCCGCAAATGCGAATCGTCAGTAATGCAGGACGATCCGTAAATGCAAGAGTGTTAAATTAATTAAATGTTTATTTCTTGAATTCTTGTAATAATGGCTTTGATAACATGAATTATGACTGTCATACAAACACAAATGGATATAACACTTTTTCTACACACACAATCAAATCAAATGTTTCAAAATAGCTTACACATTTTCGGAGGATTCCACTTTGCATTTGACTTTTCATTAGCGTAAAGAAACTCGGCTTTAATTATTTTGTGTTAAAAAAAATGAGGGATAAAGAGCTTGGATCTAAATAAAAACCCAGTTGACCGCACACGGCATTGGTAAGTTAAATATATAGGTCACAGAAACGGTTTGTTCCACCGACTATTGTTTACTTGAAACCTTAAACCCATCCCTTTCTTCTAGGTTTGCAAAATTAGCAAACAAAGACTGCCTTCCAATTCAACACGGTATTATGAAGGTTTTCCCCTCGGTTTTATTTATTGAACAGCTCTTGTTACCAGTTTTATTGTTGATATGTGATTATTTTTTTTTTTCAAATCGGGTGAACCATGGAAACTTGCTTCATTCAAGAGTCTGACTTTTTTACTTGGTATGAAAATAAATAAAAAAGGAAGTACGATTGAAGCGAGTTAGATTGCATTGAATTATCATCAAAGCACTATTTTAATTTACTTCATGATCTCTAAGTTTAAGATTAATTTAAGCATTGGGGTTTTTTTTTAAGAAAAATATATTTAAATGAAAGTATTCAAGATAAAAATATTATTGAAATAAAGAATTTTTTTCCTATATTTACATAACTTTATAATTTATAAAATAGGCTTTTGCAATCGAAGTCTTTTTTTTCTTAGAATTTGAACAATAAATGAATATCATATACCAGAAATCGTGAATAAATTGTATTCTCGCACTTGTTTGTTATAGATATATTCTTCTAAAGAATGCTCAAAAATACAAACATTTTTATGCAAATTAATTTTAATTGTATGAAATATTTTTATAAGAAATATACGTCTTAACTTTATTAAAAGGTTCCCAGGTTTCGTAAAATATTAATAAAATTATCTTAGTACATTAAAATGTATATTAAAAAATAAGTTTTGTATCTGAAAATTTGATAGAAATACGAAACATTATAAACAGCGGCATATACTGTTTTTCTGGGTCCTATTAAATAAATTTTTTTTAACCTTGAAGTGATCCATGTCGTGAAATCTAAGAGAACATTGTCAACAACAATATTTACATTTATTAGTTAATATGAATTCAAACCAAATAATTTAATGTTAAATTATCTCTTTAAAGTTCAAACATCTTAATGTCTTTTTCTGAAATCAACCGAAAGTAAAACTTCTACAATTCAATTATATGTTATTATTTTTACGTTTGGGAAGACAATAACATTGTTTGTCAATTTTCTTGATAAAAAAAATAATAATTTACCATTTGTATTCCGTAAAAAAAAAAAAAAAAAAAAAAAAAAAAAAAAAAACCCATCAGATGCTATTTATACAATTTATTAATCAACTAACTTTTTGACACACTTTTAAGGAAATTTTGGAATTCTGTATACATCGGAACATTTTTTTTTATGCTAGTGAATTATTTTGTGTTTGAATGCCTAATGATCACAATTAGCAGACATAAGTTACCATATGATAGTGGATACCCATTAGATAACATTTCTTTTATCAAGGAATTTGCTTTTTAAGAGTTCCTTTAATACGTGGAAAAATTAAAGGATGTCTAGCCATCCTCATTTCATTGCACGGAAAAGATGTACAAAAAAAGAAACTTCCTTTTTATGCAAGAATGTAAATTATATCAATAAGGAATTTTTAAAAACTAATTGCGATTATCGGAGAAATACTCTAAAATATTTTAAGAGACTTTGGCTCAAGGTCATTTATGTGTTTGACCTAATATGAAAATAAACAAATCCAACGTTTTAAATTATAATATATATTAGGCTTGCTAAATTTAAAATATCAGAAATAACGTGGAAATATCTTAAATTAATTACCAGTTAAACATTTTTTAAAGTAACATAAACTATATTATATAAAGCAGGTTTTTTAAATAAGTTAGTTACATGTTATTCTGAAAAATTTTAGTTATGAATGAATGATCTAAAGTAATATTTGAATTATTCTTAAAATTTTATAAAACGATTAAAAAAGCTTTAAAGCTAGAAACATACCTCCTAAATTTGAAAAAAAAAAATGATTACTTCTTCCAAAAAATTACAGTTTATATCATTAGCTTATGACGACAATAATCCATAATTTTTTCTACTGCAAACTGGTATGACAGATTTTTGAAATTAACGAATGTAGACATGTGACATAATTGGAAAACTCATTTGTAACAAAAAGATATAAAGTGTTTGTCAGTGATTATTTTTCACGTTTATAAAGTTATCATTCACGTGGAATTAACATGTTTCGATACATTAACTTTTGACTTTAATGAACTTCACGGTCTTATCTCTCGTTTACTCACCGGAGTTCGTCTTATATGGTGCGGAACCAGTTTACGTTTCTGGCGTCAAATCCATTTCACCTCACCCTCCACTCATTCACTTTTTATTAAGTGCCCTTCTTTTAACAGGGATCCAAAGTTCATCTTCCAGTTTTATCAACGCTGAAAATAAGGGAAATTGACCACTTTTTTTTATGGCCCTAAACTAGGCATAGTGATTTGTATTCTATTCTGAAAATAGTTTTTATACGTGAGAACAGTATTCGTAAAATCAAACAAAACAAGCATACATTTTATTTCATTTGGAAATATGATAAATAGAAACACATGTTCCTCAGTTACATCGAAAGCCATTTACATACTATTGAAACAATTTTTAAAAAAGTCATGCTAATAAATATAACGTCATTTTAATAAGCACATATATACTTAAATATCTTGTTTTAAGAGACTTTACAATGATTTATATGTATTTATAATATTTTTTTTTTTACATAAATTGCTCGCAGTTAACGTATACTGTTATTCAAGACTCTTATTTATCCCATTATTAATTATTTTTATCTTTAATATATTTTTGTTTAAGTTTTACAGTATTTGTGCTGAAATAAATGCATAAATTAAACATAAATCATCAAAAACTGGGAAATTAATTTCGTTAAAAGAAAGTAGCATTAGATTTTGGAAGACAATGCTGCAAAATTTTCCTCAAAGGATTACCTTTTCTCTAACTATTTTATTAAAAACAAGAAAATAATTTAAACCCACCCTTTTCATCAAATTATATATCCATTTAATTCTTTAAAAATGTAGCTTTTGGTTTTAAATATAAATATTGGTTCCAAATTTGACGAAAAATATAGAACATTAATTCAGCTGAATGAATATAACGACTATCTTAATTAAATGTCAAATTTATGAAAAAAAAATGCAAATGATTTTTCTCATATTTTAACTTTTAACTACGCTGAACTTACGTTGAGCAGCTTGTATTGTGCATCTATAATATATAGATTGTATCAGATTAATATGCAGTTTTTTTTACATGTCAAGTTGAGTAGTTTTTGATTGCGACTGCTGCTTTTTCATTGTAATATAAAAGAATTAAACAACAACTATCCAAACAAAGAACTATATAATTTCCTAATTAATTTGATTCAGAAAATTTTAATAAAGATTTTACGATGGAATCAAGAATAATAACAAAATAATAATGATAACTATATAAATAAAAATTTGCAATTGTTTTATAAAATATATAAAAGAGGACGAGACAACAAATGAAAAGTAGATAAATATATCGCATAATAATAGTTAGAATGAGCCAATTTAATACATGCAGTCATTTAATTATTTTTTAAAATATGTTTTTAGAATAATATATAATAATAATTTAAAATGTACATGAAATGAAATATATTAAATGTACTCTCAGTAAAAAAATAAATATTTTATTTTTAACTTATAAGTGATCTTATTACTTGACAAAGATTAATTTTTTTTTTAATATTTAAAAATTTTATTCAATAACAAATATTTTATAGAAATATTTTAAGTTATTTCGATATAATTATGAGTAATTTAAACGAAAACAAAAGTCAGCAGTTGCAAAAAAGTTTTCGAATTTTATATTGGTTATCGAATACCAATATAAAATTCGTTTTCGAATTTTATATATAGTTTACGAATTTTATATTGGTTTTCGAATTTTATAAGTTAAAGAAAATCACAAAAATAACAATAACGTAAAAAGGAATACGGAATTTAATGACACTTATATACATTATACAATACATAGAAAGATGCAAAATAGTATAAAATGAAATCAGAAAATTATGGTCTGGTGATTGCAAATATGTGTTAATTTATAGGTGTGCTGAAAAAAATAGAGGCGAAAATATTTCTCTTTCACAGTAACATAAATGTATTCTATTCATTATATTTGAATTTTTACAATCTAATAAGTAATCTTTAGCCAGTACTTTAGTTTTCATTTGTTTTTGTTATTTATATGATAACCTTTGAGAAAGTTATAGGAAATATTAATAGGATTAATATGAAATGAACTGTTAACTGAATGCCTTCTAAAGCATTTTGACAACACTGGGATTTTAATCAATGGTGTTTATAATAGATGGATAGCTACTATGTAGGAGGTCGTTATTTAGAAACATCAATGCATTTTAGCTTGTTAGATTATTTGAACAAATAGAAAAATTTGATAAACTGAAACAGCGAATTATTAACTGAGCTGATTTTTTGAAGAATGTGTTGAAGAATGAACTATAAATAATTTTTAAAATGTTAAGAAGTAATTTTTTTCGATTTTTTGCTCTCATAATGAACTTTGATTTTTATCAAAAATTAAAATCTCATAGTCAAATATCAATGCTGAGTAAAATTATATTGTAACAAAAAGCTTTAAGAACCTCTTACTAAAGATGAAAAAGCTTTAATATTTTCTGGTATACTAACTTTATGAGCGTTTTACTGTAATGAAATTTCCATTAAAAATAACCTCTAAATAATTATTTCCTCTAAGTACAGAAACTTTCAGTGTAGGAAACTATTTACAAGTAATTGAAACTCTAAATATCGACTATCTCTAAACAACAACCATGCATTTAAAACAGTAACATCCTTGTTTGCCTCACTCGAAATATTTGTATTAAAGAAAAGTGTTACTCAGAAGCAATGAGGATTCAATTTGCCTTCAATAATTCATCATGTTATTAATTGATAATATGAATGAAACACTGTTTTCAATTAATAACATGATGCACTGTTGCACATCAAGTTGTTGTCAATAAATGATATGATACTTTGTTGTTTTTTTTTTTTTTTTTGCAGTAGTCTTGTAGATATGCGGATGTATTTTGCCCACGAATTATAATTCAACTGTATAAAGAAAGTTTCTAACCATTCATTTAAAGTGGATACAAACATCTACACCTGAGTTAGGAATCGAACTTAGGAATTGTTGAATTGAAGACCATAAGTCTGACCATTCAGCTGACGATTTCTCCTCTATATAAATGAAGGTTTTTGGAACATTTCAAATATATATGAAAAAGTGAAAATTGAGTAATATGCTTATTTTTCTTCTGGTATTCGGGTTTAGACCAATTTGACAAAACAGTGAAGACCTGATGATTAGGCCAAATTGTTGCCTAATCTTTTTCATTGGCCTCAGCTATTAAAAATTGTTAGTATGACAAAATGTGTTTAACGATATTATAACTATTATATAGGAGAACTTTTGCTTTTAAACAAGCAGGACATTATTCAGCATTCGTCATTAATTAGCCTTATCACTAAATATTTGTATGTTGTTTTTAAGTAATCGTTTTTAAATAATGTATTTATTTAAAATCTACCACTTAATTTACTTACAGAAAACCTCAAAGCCGATGTTTAGTGAGCTACTCTCTGCTCTAATTCGAAACGCATCCCTTCGCATTAATTATTTTCACAAACAATTACAATAAGAATAGTTTTACTTCATCAGTCACTTTGTACTACAATGATAAGAGAGTAACTGCACTTCCTTCACCACCATAGTGGTGGAATGATATTTATTTATGGTCCCAAATAGCACATATAAATTCAGGAAAATTAAGTTTAGAGAGTTGCATTAAAGATATAAATTAAATTTTATAATTGGCCTAAAGTAACTATTATATATTAAAATTAGATTTAGTAATGTTTTCATTTATTAAAACGCTCACACTTATATTTAATAAATTATTAGATATAAGTAAACAATGTTGTCGTATATAGTAAATTATATAATAACCATAAATAACTTATCATTGGTTAATTGCGAATATACTTCAAATAAACGAAATCAGCGTCTTTTATGTGAACAGCAGTCTATCAATATACTCATAGAAACTATCATCCATTTGATGTCCGCGAACTTATTGCATATCTTTAAAATGTGAAAAAAACCTTTTGTATATTTCTTTTGTAAATTCCCTTCTATTAAAACATTTAATGCTAATCTTAAGTGATTCTTAAATACTGCATCGAAATTTCGTGAAGGTTCCGTTTAGTACATTCGAAACGCGCATTTTGAGAAAATAATATTTTATCTTAGATTGTGATTTAATTTAAACAAAAATCCTCCCTAGATATTTTCGTTTAATTTATAAATATTAATCTACCAAATACTTGTAGTATAAAATGTAATTACACATATATTTGGCTTTCTAAATATTTTCTGCAAAAGAATGACTATTTAATAACACTGAGTAATACCGTTCGTTTCTTGAAAGCATTAAACGTCAATCACGTTCAACGTTTCACGCGACTCTTCTACTATTTCTAGCGAGCTCACGTTTCTTTGTAATTTTAAATTTGCATATAAATTATTTCCCTTTTTGAATTCTATTAATACAATCCTTATATACTATCGTAAATTTGGAATATAAATGTGGTTCTATACAAGAAAAGGAAATATTCAAATGTCCCTTAGAATTTTATTTAGTTGATGCTTCATGGTCACTTTTAGCAGAAGAGAGTTGCTTGGACTGGAACCTACAGTTACTCCGCACCATTATGAATATGTCAGTCTGAAGTGAGAGTAGAAAACACCAACTACAAGAGAGTGAAAGTACTTACTTGAAAACTTAAGGAATCATACATATATATTTTCATAGTTTGAAACTTAAGGAATTGTACATATATTAATGTTTACAAAATACAAGTATTTAACTTTAAAATAATAGTAAGTTTGCAATCTGTTAATACTATTGATTTCTTTTATATAAAACTTGATATAAAACTTTAAGAATTCACAACTCGAGAAAGCTATTAAACGCTAATCTAAATTATTCATAAAAGTCTCAAAGACGATAATGTTAACTATTGGAAATCAAGTCTTGGTGTGTGGGCGACCAGTAATAGCAGTGGTTTTCTCAGTCAATGATGCGAGTTATTACGTTATTATTTATTTACTGAAAAGGAAAATCTGTTTTTGGTACTTAAAACCCAAACATAGAATAATAAGACTGCAAAAAATTGAATGTATTGTTTTTGTTAGTAAAAATTGGTTGTATACTTTGAAAATAAAATGAGTGTAAAACAATGTTTCTCAAAAACAATTCCAAATGTTTTCCAATATTTTGAAAAGAAGGTATGCATCTTTGAAAATTACAATCCAATCTAGAGACAATTAAACGATTTATCGAAGGAAAACGGGTTCCTTTTCAAAGAATCATTTTGCGCACTTGTGGATATTGACTGTATGAAAGTTGTCTCGGCAGATCTCGTAACACTGCTGCAAAGTTTTGAGAAATGAGTTTGTGAAAAAAAAAAAAAAAAAATTTCTTTTCTTATTTAGTCTGTCAAAATTTTAATAGAGTAAGATCGGAATACTTTTCTGGTTTCGATTCTATGTTCATAATTTTGAATGAAATCTCTTTCAAGATCTTTAGACAGCCAATAGAGATTGGGATTAAGCAATTCCTCATTATGTAAATTATGACTAGAAGTGGCGCTGTGCTGATTTTCAACTATGGGAGAAAATAATTTAGCATTAAAACAAAATCCTCGATATTGGATAAAAATGGCGTAAAAAGAAACGAAGTTTGTATCTTTTATAATAAATTGTATTCCACTTCACAAAATCTGTAAAAGGCTGGATAAAGTGTCTCAAACTATAAACAGTTAAATAAAATCTATAACAATTCAGAACTGCGTGATCAAAATTTCCTTTGAGATTTCTGTTCTTAAGACAAATAAGTGATCATTGAATGAAATTTACTATTAATTCCAAACATAATATGTGGATTTTAAGTTCATAGAAAAATATCAATTTTGATTATAGTACATTCAAAATTTCTGATGTTCTGTGAATTTAAAAGCAACAAATGTTCTTTAGTGTAGAAGGGACATAATATGAATCTGTTGCTATAAATGAATGTTTTAGCACTAAAATTAAATATTTTTTTCATTATTCTGATGTAAGCCTGATTTTATCTTACCAAACAGGATAAAATCAGATATTGGTATACTTCCAATATGTAATTAATTTATCTCTAAAAATTTCTTACTAA
>JAPDSC010012266.1:221070-249729 GCA_026290005.1 Latrodectus geometricus | reverse complement strand
TAATGAAAAGAGGAAGATTATAAAATTAGGTAGACTATTTGATTCCATACGAAATGTAAGTAATATAGAAAAGGTTGATAGTCAAATACAAAAATAAGAAAAAGCTAAGGTACAGAATATGAGAAAAGGGATGACTGTATAGGAATACTCAAAACTGCTATTCTTTCTTAAAAAGTTCAACAATTTTGAATTTTTTCATTGATTTCTTATATCACTAATAAAAATTTTGTAATTTAAAATAATGTGTATTTTTTTTTTAATGTGAAAGTCCATTTGTAAATTTATTAGTTTCTGTATACAGAAGTGTTTTTAGAGTTGTGTTATCCACGTGATCACTACTGTTCCATAGAATGAGGAATTTGTTATGCAATATAAATAGTCTTCATTTTATGTACCCAAAGTAATATAAAAATTACTTTAATGTAATTACTTTATCCTTGTTTTAAAAAAATTGTAGCCTATAGCTTGACATCAGTTATTTACCTATAAATTTATTATTATTACTACTGATGATAAAAGTTAAATTATTGTTTTATTGTCAAATGATGAAAATGAAACTAGCGAAAGTTTACTAATGTAAATATTAACTTAAAATTCTAACTTCCTTAAAATAAGTAGTATTAAAATTAATTTTTTAGAATATATATGGTTCCTATTTTTGACATTTCAAAAAGGAATTCAGGTTTGCAAGTAGTATTGTATAGGATAAAATTAAAGAGAATTACAGCACTGATTTTTTTCCAGTTAATGACAAGCTCTTTTTTCCTTGCAGCCTAAAGCTCTAGTTTCTGATATCTCCTTTTTTATTTATTATCTGCTTATTTATTGAAAGAAATTTTAAAATTTAGGTGAGTTTACCAGACTTTCTATGTTACATAAATGTTTTAAAATATCAATATTTATTCTTTTCTTCTTATCTAATTTAAGTGAGCGTGACGACAGCTTCGTAAGATAGGTTAGAAATGATAAGAATGAAATCCCTCGAAATTCCTTATGTCACATATTATTTGATTGTAAGTAAATGGTGACTTTTCAAAGCGAAAAGGAAAACAAAACTATGTCATGTAAAATGTTTTCATGTTAGTTCAGATTTTATCAGCTAATTACGTCAAAACTTAGTAAAAAAAGTTCGCTATTTGATAATAGCAGCAAAAAGTCATTTAAATTTTGAAAGCAGCTTATAATTTATTTTACAATAGTTTTCACTTTACTTGGTTAACAAGGCTTATATTTTATGGGTAAATAATGCATAATTTTTAAAACAGGACTCTCGTTATTTCAATTCATTTGTATATTTAATCATGTAACCAGTTCTGGTCAACACTCATTTAAAAGAGAAAAAAATTTAAAAATGGTAAATGAAAGAAAACTTTCATTTTGAAAAAAATAATTTTTACAGCCTTATTATTAAATGAAAGCATTTATTTCATAAAATGCTTTCCTTTAATACGAAGCAAATAACATTATAAACTATATAGCTAATACTATTTATGATATATAGTGCTCATAACTACTGTGGTATATAGGTTTCATAAATATGTAAAACTTTTATTGATTAATAGTTGTGATACAAAATGAAGCGAGAATGTTCTTTTTTAACTAATTAATTTACTAACCAAAAAATCTGTATTTCAAAAAAATTTTACTAATTATTATTTGAAATAAAAATTGTAACTTTAGAATCGATAATTTTCATCAACATATTGCTGTTAAAATCTGGTAAGTAATTACTTTTCTTTCTTTATTTTTTAACAGTTCATTAACATTTACTCACAGGCTGAATCAAGCTATTATCCATCTTCAATCAAAGGTAAGTTTTGATTTGTTCACTTATCTATATATAATTCTGATCAACGCATCAACATTTCACTTGTACCTGTTTTACTAACAATCAACATTTCTCTTAAAATAATAGTGGTAGCATTTCTACAACTATTGTAATTTAAGTCTAGTTATTCAAAATTAAATTTTTTATTTAAAATTTTTTAATCAAAATTCTAATTAATAAATAATTACAAGTATACATGAGAAATCAATTGTCATATAAGTAATTTCGTTTTCTTTTTGTGTATACTTTGCATGTATTTACTGTGTAATGAAGCATTGGCATAAGCCAGAATTATTATTAGTTTTTGAATTGTGACTATTTTTTGAGGCAGAGATTTGAATATTAAGTCACGGTTAAATGACAGGGTCAAAATATGAGTTGGAACTCACTCTGCTAAGTGCCCACATGACATCAGAGAATGAAAGTTTTTAATGGAGCTTTGTTAAGTAAAAGACATAGTCAGTGAAAGACAAGAAGCAGTTTGAAAAAATATTGCAGATTATAATTTGTCACTAATATTGTACTGCTAATATTAAAATTTCACTTTAAATAAATTCGATTAAAAAATATAAAAAAAAAATCATTATTTATTTATTCGAGGGATTTAATTTGACCTCCGTAAAAAAATATAATCTGCTTTACATAAACGACTCTAATAATATTTTATATAGAAAGTAACTAGTTTCCTAAATAAACATTTCCGATTAAAAACTAAAATGAAAAGGGGGAACTGGTTTTTCCGTGCTTAAATAAATACTCTACATAAAAAACTTCCTACTGAAAATAAAAGCCCAACAAATTCAGAGCCGTCATCCTTCGAACAGTTTCGGAACCGTGTTGTTCGCGAAAAACTAGGAAATAAAAGTGATTGTTGTGGGTCAATAGCTTTTCAAAAGTGTTTGGAATGCGTTCCGCTCAAGCAGCTGCGTAATAACCATGAAATATTCCTTTTTTCTTATTTCTTGCCTAGAGTACTAGAAGAGTTCGGTTTTACGAGCAAATTGTATCGTCATTACCGCCAACATTTGCATGCTGCACAAGATTCACCTTCAAGAAGATAAAAGATGACAACTAATTCGAAAAAGGAGCAAACTTATGTTACACAATTTATATGATTTACTTTCTTTGGACACATGAGCCATTTACAAAACTAAATAGAAGCTGAAAATGTCTTTTGATGATCTTATAAATTCCTTATGTATATTCTTTGAAGTATCTACTTGTCTAAATCAGTGCAGGTTTTTTAATGCAATATAAATACCGTTAACTATATTAAATTACTCAGCCACAAAACTAACGTATGTTATTTTGCTGATTCTTGTCTTCAGTATTATTCTGTACAAGAAAAAACATGCCACAAAGTTAAAAATGACTTAGTATAAGCCAATTACAAAAAACATTGAAGCTTACCTTGAATGCTACATTTCTCCTTTCCAGCTGTTTCATGGAAACTTGTTAAAACTCAGTTCCAAACGATTTTGCAATATCTGTTTTTGACTATGACAATATCATTTCATTTTAATTGTAGAAATCTTAACGTGTTATGGATTTCACAAGATTTTAAAGATGTCCAATAGACATGCGAAAATAACTAAATAATATATATATAAATAACAACATAATATATATATAAATAATAAGAAAATAACATGGAATAACCACCCAATAACATGCAGGATAATATCATAACATTTTACAAACATCACTCTTGATAAACGCACTCGCATAAAATACTGAAGTATATTCCATTCGTTCTTCCGTCACAGTGATAAAGATCTAATCTTAATTTAAATGTTTGTTAAGATTGTAAGTATTGCACGTGAAGTATTGAAGGGGAGAATAATCATTTCTCTCTCCTCATTATTTTTAATGGTATAATATGTTTTATAAATACTGTATGTGAGGTTATTAAATCACAAATTTATCACCATTGTATTATAAATTAATTATGATATAATTGTGGTTATTTTAATAATTACATTGTTAAAATGTCTATGCGGAAAAAATTCACTTACAATTTATTCCTTACGTTATAAGCGGAAAACAAGAAAAGTTAGAAATAAAATGTTTTTAAGTTTCTAAATTATGATAAAAATAAATTATGATTTCATTTGTCACTCAGCAGTCTTTTTTTGCACACGAGGGCTAATTAGATATTATCAAATATGGTAAATGAATGAATTGCGAGATCATAGAATGCTTATGGACTTTTTATAGGTTATTGTATTTTATTTCTCAGTGCTTGTTTATTTACGTTTTGATAGTTTACTCTAGGGGAAGGAAAAGGAAATCAACAGCTTATATAATGCCCATAAATATATTATATATAATTGCATGTATATTATATACATCTTTCTACATTTTAATATTTACTTTATATATATATAATTATTTACATTTTATTAATCCTCGCTAAAGAATTTTATTAAATAATTGATTTTTTTAAATAAGATTTTATAAAGCTAAGTAATACTCATTAATCTTTATGCACACATATGTATCTGAATTTTAGTGTTTTTCCCTTAATATTTTATATTCATTAATATTTCAACAAAACAAATCCTTCATATTTTACTAGGTAAATTGAATCGACGTTTTAATGTCAATATTATTAAAATGAAAAATTGCAAACACAGTTTTACTCTTTCTCCACAATTAATTTTTTTATAAAGTGTTTCTTCCTTGTAAAGTTTTAAAAATTAGTCCCTATATGTTGTCATTAATAAAGTATTTTTAGTTGAAATATTCTAAATGTCATATCAGTAATATAACAGCTTACTGATGTAATTAATTTTTCTACTCAACATGAAAAAAATCTCTTTCCTTGACTTTGAACATATTAAAATAATTTTATTAGAATCATTTCTTCTCATACTGGCTTCTCATACCGTAGCTTTCGTATTTTATAAGTGAAGAGGCCGAAGATTTCCCACTGTGCTTATAAAATGGTTCAGTGATTAAAAGAAGCTCACCATCATAAAAATTATCTAAATTGAAGCATCTTTTTTATATTATTCATTTTTGAGAAAAGCTTTCAGCTTAATAGATAGTGCTCTGGTTTTTGGTTCGGTAGTTCGTGGGCGCAATTCCTACTTCAAGTATGGGTCTAAGTGATAATTCTGATTTTACTTAAAACTGTATGTCCAATTAGTCCTCCTGGGCTAAAAGTGATCGTCGAGCGTAAAACAAAAAAATTCCTTTACTGAGAATTAAATATATCGCGTTCTTCATTTGTAGGGTAAGACACATCTTTCGAGTTGGATACTCAGATCTTCTTTTTGTATCACATATGCATGATACGACATTTAGAGTTATCAACACATCTCATAGATTTACTATTACATGAAAAAGGAAAGTACAAGTTCCTTTTAATCAGTCAAATGTAGATTCCTTTGCAATTAGACAATTATGGCACTTTGAAATAAATTTTACAGGAAGCACATAAAATAATCTTCTTCAAAAGGATTTTCCTTGCGCATAAGATAACAATATATTTGCAACATTTATTATCTCAAATTCTAGTTGGCATGTTTCACACAGTTTTATTTCTCTAGAGTTATAGTCTTGTAGTCAAATTATAGAGTCTCTATCATTATTTTTGCGATAAAAATACTTTCGCAAAATCCTAGATTCCCAAAATAAAGTAACGATGCTTTTAACCCCAAAACAAAACAAAATAGTTAAAATAAAGATTAATTCATGTTTTTTTAAATTTAAAAAAAAATCTTAATCTTAAAAGATTTGTTACATTATCATAAGTACCCAACTGAAGTACAGATTCTTAAGTCATAAATTCTATTATAATCGAAATGGTTAGAGAAATAAATACAACCTGAATTTAGAATAAATTTGCAAAGCTAGATTTGCCTTAAGAAGTAGGTCAAGAATATAGAAGGCATTTTACAAATAAAAAGAAACTGTCAAATCCGCGTATATTCGTGTGGATTTCAACAGAACTGGCCGAATTTACTTTTCTTTATCACATGCACTGTCATTGCAAAATAATTTAACATACTTTTTCAAAACAATTCTTCATCACAAACGTGCATTATTCTTCGCCAACTCGACTAGCTTCCGCGCCACTAACTGTGTCAAGTTTCCAAATTTTTACAAATACGCTTTTCATATACTCAAAACATAAAGATCTTCCTTTCTTATATATGATGTTGAGGATGACTGACGCTTTAGACTGGCGTATCAGAAGTCCTTTGATTTCTTTCCTACCTTGTTTTATTTTCTTGTTGAAAAAAAAATGTTCTATTTATTTACAATATTGATATTAATTTTTCTTTGCCCTTTTGAAAATTTTAGAGTGAAATCTGTAGGAATGAAAATCTCAATTCATCGAAAAATTTTGAAAGATCCATCAATATTTCCAAAGACAATTTTATTATATAAGGAAATTCCTTTACAACATATTATTAAAATATAGCTTAGTGATTCCACGAAGAACTTTATAATGGTATTCACCAAAAATTCTATTAAATAAAGAGAAATTTTAAGGGAATTACATAAAATGATCTCACATATATGTGATTTTTCTCAGCATAAGTTAATTGAAATAAATATATATAATCATAGTAACCGTTACTGAAACCTCCATTTTAAATAAATAAATATATATATATAATCTATCAAAACCATTTAGGTTATTGATAGAGTGACATCATGATGAATGGTTGATAACTGATTAATTAAAATAAAATAGTTTACGTATTTGTTTTAGAAATTTAGAAATATAATTTTATTTATATTCAATAATGGAATAATCATTTTTACAAATGAACGTAGTATTTGAAACAAGTGATATTTATCTAATTGCTCTTCTCTTTAAACTACTTGGGTGTGACAAAATAAAAACCAATAATAATTTTTACTTAAATTCTATGTAGATAATAGTGTATATTTCCGTATACTAGTTTTTATAATTTTAATCAGCAAAAATAAGATTTTTAAGTATAAATAAAATGAATATGTAGTTAAATAGTTTAGATGTTCCTTCAATTTAAAATTTTCCTTTATTTGCTTGAATATTGCCTTATAAAAGTTAGTTTAAAAATTACTAAGAACTTATCTTTAAAATGACCTTGAATTTAAATGATTAAAATAATATTAGTTTTATTATGGAAGTAAATACCATGTTTAGATATTATGTTGTAAGCATAAATACAAGTTTTTCAACTCAAAAATCATTTTTATTAAATCAAGAAAACTGCATTTGCGGAATATAATGGAAAATATCTGTAGTGTATGAATTCAAAGTAGGAAAAATTTGATTTAGTTTTACTTTACAAATAAATTAAACAAATATACTTTTAAAAAATATTCATTTATATACCATATACAGAAAATTTACGATGATTATTGAAATTATTTAAGGGAAGCAATAATTTTAAATGATGAATAATATACTTTTAAATTAATTTCAAATTAATTTAAAAGTTTTATTTAAAAGTTTAAGCAATTTTAGAAATTTAATTTTAATCTCTAATTATAGTTGCAAGCCTAATTTTCAATCAATGTTTGCAACTGTAAAAAAATGTATCGTGCTGCCATCTAGTAACAGAAAAAAGAGTTTCTATTGTCGGCTTTTAGAAATTCTGTTATATAGATAACAACTTTAAAAATCTATAAGAGCTAGTGTTTCTTACCGAATATTTAAATGTGTTGGAGCACTATCAATTTCCATAAATTTCAGAACTGAAAATATGAAATGAGCCTTATTCAGCTCAGTTTAATAAGTTAAATATTTGTAGATGGTTGCCGACTTACACTTACGCATACCGATTTATCATCAATGAACTATAATTACTATTAAATAACAAACATTTAAAATACAATTCTTTTCTATAAAATATATATATATATTTTTTTTTTTTGGAATGAAATATCTCTTTCTACATATCAGAATCATGTTATCAAAGGTGATTATATCAGAAATGAAAAAAACTCCTATAATTTGGAGTTCATTTATCAAAAGAATGGTAAAAATTAATTTGACCATATGAAATGTTAATATTTAATTAGATTTCAACTTTAAATTTTGATTAAATATATTTCAATTATTTTGTGTTAATTATTTGTACATATATTCAATAAAAATTTTAAAAATTGAATTTAATCCAGACGGTATGTAATTTAAACCATTCTAATCTCTATTTCAGAACAAATCAACTTTTGTTATGTTTGAATAGAACTGATCCACACAAACACTCAATGTCTTAAATTGCGCAAATATGAAAATGTTTTAAATTACGTAAATCATTTTATGGTAATCTTTTTCTTTTAAAAATTAATGAAAAGTTTGTGAATAAAGACTCATTTGTCTTATCAACAGATGGCGCTACTAGATGTTTTCCTGTACAGTAAGAAAAGCTCGCTTTGAGATATTAAGCATTCTCGTCTAACACGTGCAACAATCATGATAGTTTATTAAGAAAGTTCAATTATTAACATTTTTTCTTATTAACAAACAAGTTTCTCGATTAAATATATAGATATGAAATTAAAATCTGTATATAATTTTCAAAAATTCATGTTATGTAAACTTTATATGGTTTACTTCTTTTAATTTGATGATATCTTTTCCTTTCCAGATCAGTATAATTTCTCATAAGATTACTTGTAATTTCAATGGAAGGAAAAGTTACAGGAAAACTCAACTATTATACACGAAAATAGAAGATACCTCGAAAATCCCAAAACTATATTCTAAAACATTTCTTTTGTATGCAATTAATAATTTCTTTCAATAAATTTAAGAATACATTCTTAAGTTAACTTTTAAATTAAAGGACCTCGAAACAATCACTTGCCGATAATAATCTAGGATGCTTCATTTAAAAATAAAGTTTTCTAAATTTGTTAAGATTATTTTTTTTTTATTTTATACTACAGCTGATTCAACGAAACCCAATTATTCAAATTAGTTTCAAAAGGTTGTTTATTTTAAAAACAAACTCCTTTTTAAAGCTTGTTTTACTGTTGGTACCTAAAAGTTGATTAGGAGAAACTATAGCTTCTAAACATAATCATTAATGAATGGATGACATATTCAAAAGAAGAAAGGCGTAATTTTAAAGGGTTTAAGCAAACACAGTTAACTTTAAAAAAAAAGAAAAAAAAAATTAGTCAAATGAAGATAACCGAGTACCTTGAATATGATAACAAGTATAACTTTTTAAATAACTATAAAACCATGAATTAGTTTATATTTTTTGAAGTATAAAGGAAGACTTTTTTTTATTCAATTTTTTATAATAAATAGCTACATTTCTTACTTATTATTCAAATAAATTTTAACTTATAAGGTTAAGAAATATTTCCCTTCACCATTTTTCACCAAAACACATCATTTTATACTATAGGGACTTAATAACCTAAGGAAATTTAGGTTTATTACTTAGATTATAAGATAAGAAAACTTAGGTAAAACTTAAGTAACTTAGAAAACTTATCTTTGGTTTAAACTAAGAAAATTTAGATTTATATTTCTTTGAAAAGCGCACGTTAATTAAAAATAATATTGCTTAATTTAGAATTTTTTTCTAATAAATGCATATTTGTGGCAAACAATAGAAAAATGACTCGTGATACTCAATTCTCTCGATCATCCTGTAAGTTATTACTTAATCAGTCATTCTGTCAAATTGATGCTCAACGGCTGTCTGGTCAACTGAGAGGAATGTGAGTGCGCTTTCCAATTCAAGTATGAATATTTAAATTGGTGTCATATTCTTTTTAAATAACTAGTTCCAATAGATTCTCAGGAATGACCGAGAGCAAAAGCGAAGAAATAATTGTAGAGCGAACAAAATGATTATCCATTCCATTTGCTTACCGTTGAGCCAATTTCATAGTCAACTCTTTTGTTGTGCTACCTATCACAAGTTTCAGAACAATAGGAAAACCTTTAATACTGGTGAAAGTTGTATTAAGTCCAATCCTGTTTTAAAAATCTTTGAAAGCATATTCTGCTTATAGATATGCATTTGTAATATTACTTTCTAAATATTAAAAAAAAATGAGTTATATTTTGTATACCACAGGAATACAGAATATAACTCATTTTTTTAATATGATCTCCAACTATATAAATTTCTATGAAAAATTAGAAAATTAACTAAAAACATATCCGAAATTTTTAATCATATTCTTTTTTACTTTTGCACAAACAAACTTATATTTTTATGCACCCTACAAATCATGCAATTCCCATTTAATACGTACTATTGCGTCACAATACATGTAGCAAGAAACATCTGAATGAAATGTTTAATTTATCTCACACTTTTATTGAGTGTAGTACCTTTGATGCAAACAATGTCTTTTTTTTATACATGGTGCTATATTTTGGCAATAAATCTCTTGGTTTTCATAATTCTCTTTTCATCTCTTCACACTAATAAATAAAAATCCTATAAAATCATTAATATAATTAATTATTCTAAATGAAGTGCTGAGATTTAAACTATATTCTCTAAATATTAGAAAAATAATACCGTTTTATTAAATTTTCATTATTTGTGCAATCATAATTTCTCTCTTTTAGAATGTGCGAGATTATTTGCATATAAATTTTTGAATTGAAAGAAACATTTATTTAAATTTATTCGATAAAATATACATCACAAAATATAAATTTTTCAACATTTTTCGAAATATTTTCACTTTCTGTAAATACACACTTTATTAAATAGTAAGAAAAAAAAATAGAGCTGTATTTTTTTATATCCTATAAAAAAGCAGTTAATTTTATTTTAAATTTTGATTCCAAATTTTTATTTAATAATAGATATTACTTCTAGGCTGATTTATTTTATTTGAATATTTAAAGTAATATATATTCAATAAAATCAAAAAAATAATTTTAGAAGTTTACTTAAAAATAAGATGATACTTTAATTAGTTTACCTGACTGGTTTAACTTACAGAAAAGGATGCAACGTCATTTGTGTTTGCAAAAACAGCCTATCTTCATGATTTTTTTATCTGAACTCAGTAATTAAGGAAATAAAATAATTTTATAATAATTTTATATAATATTATATATATATAATTTTATTCGAGACGCATAGGAATTATTTTAAACTCGTCTATTAAAACAAGAATTATGTAATATATTGCACATAACACTTTGAAAAAATTATTGTACTTAGTATGAATAGGTATTGAAATAAATATTGTATTCAACATGATGTGAATAATGTTCATGTAGTGAATAATATATTTAAATAATTAATGCATTCAACAAGATTTACCAAACAATTATATTTATTGGTATAATAGTACATCATGTTTAATGTATTAATTATTTTCATTTATATTTAAAAAATTAGATAACAGGCTTTTAAAATAAACCTTTTAAAAATATCAATTTTGGAAATAAATATTGATTTTCTTTTTCTTCTCTCAGAAAACAGGTGCATTAGGAATGGATAGCCTTCACAAGAATTCGATGCCTCGGTCAATGGAAGGCGCGGATCCACGCATACCCATGGCGTGGAAAAGACGAGAAATGACATTTAATAATCCTTACGCTAGGAGAGCATCTTCATCCTCTATGACTTCCTCCTCTTCAGATGACAGAGAAGAAGTCCCAATAGTGAGACAACATTACAGACCTCTCAGTCGCCACAGTAATGTAGAAAGACACGATGATCGTCTCGAGCACTATGCTACTATCAGGAATGACATGATGGATCATTTTTCTTCAAATCGTAGTGAGAGGATGGATTCTTATTCCCATCGTAATACTCCAACGGGAAACTATTTCCACGGCCCTTTCAGGAGTTCTGGCAACGGATCAACGGGAACTTTAAGATCTACTAGAAGTGTTCCAGCCTTGGCTTTTGCTGCAGCTATGGAAGCTCAAGAACCATGCCCAATACACGGGGGTGAACTTCCTGGACCAATGAGAAGACATGGATCATTATTTGACGTCAGATCTCCTCCGATTGGTGGTTTACCAATGCTTGATAAGAAAAGACTGTATAATTCTAAGAATTCTTTAATAAGCCAACATCCACCACAGTTTCCCTTTCATTCCGAAATACCAGGTTATTTACCACCTCACATGATTAATCCAATGATGAGACCACCTCATCATCTAGGTATGCCAGTTATAGTTGATCCCATGCAAATGAGAGATCAATTTAACAAAAGCATGACCTTTCCTCGAAGTATTTCAAAGCCATATCAAACTAAGGATCCAATCGATCCTTATAGTGTCGAACAAGTTTGCTGCAAAGGACATTTAATTGTTTTATGGATAATTCTAGGTGTAGTTACAGTGGGGGTGATTCTTGGCATTATTATGGGAGTAACAATAACGTAATAAACTAAATGCTAAGATAAGTGAGATGATTAAGGATCAGGATTCTAACATTTAATAAGCTTATTAAATAAATGTTCTGATTGAGATGATATTTAAAACAGGGTATTCGGTGAAAAATCTGTGCCATAAGCACTAATTATTCTTTTAAATACAAATAAAATTCTATTGGTTGAAAAACTTGCTTCTCCGAAACAGTGATCAGGAAGCCAAGCCCACATAAGGCTCAATCACAAGCCGTTTTGTTAATTGAAAAAACTTTCAGAATATCTTAAAATATATAAAAATGCATGGACTGTCACAATTTATGATGCATTAATTTCTTTTCTGGGTATATATACATCATTTTATATTTTACATTAATTTTTACTGACAAGTATTCTGATTTTTGTACTAAGAATATTGAAGTATGCAGCCTGCCGAAACCAAGAGAAGCCTTATGCAAATAGCTAAATTTCTTATAAGACCTGATTTGGCCTTTTTTAAAAAATTATTGCTAACCTCTGTAAAATTTAGTTTTTTTTTGTGTATTTGCAAAAAGAGAGATAGATGCTAAGAAATTATTAACTATTTTCAAGCTAAAATACTTCAAGGTATGAGATTTACTTCATTTTGATTCATGTATATGGTATTTTCGACTTTTATTATTTATATATTTAAAATATTTGTTTCGTTCTGGCATTTTGCTTGTAAATAAAAAATATTTCTTGGTTTATTTTTTTTCAGCTTATTTTATTCAGCTTAAGTAATGAAAATTAAAAATATGAAAAATGAAGCATTTGTGGGAATGCAAATACAAATTAATAAATTATAAAATGAAACAAATATTTCCAATTAAGCATAATTATGAAATGGGCTTCAATCAGTATAAAATAATATATCTATTAGAGGGAATATCATATGGGGGAATATCATATCATAAAGAATGATGTATAGAGAATAATAAACACGTATGAAATGTTTCAATAACTAAGTTTAAAAAAAGAACAGAAAAATTTATGGAAATATTCACATTTAAAACTGAGAGCAATGATTAGATATTTACAAATATGTACTATCAATTATATTATCAAACTTATTTTAAATAAACCTTGAATGACTTCTCAACATTAAGAATTAAACATTTTAATTTATTTGTTATGAAATTATAAATCAGCATATTAGGAAGCAAAATGCTCCGATATTTGAGTATATGCCCCAAATTCAAGTTTTTCTAAACAATTTAAAGAATAAATTATATAAACTAGAGTGTAATTAATATTTTTTTTAAAAAATTTATAAAAACATATAAATTGATTAATTTAATTCAATTTTTATTCATCATAAAGACATTTACTGTCTTGATTTTTTTCATTTGTAATTATAAAATGTGATCATTATTAGAAATAAAAAATCTTTTTAATTTACCAGAGTAAAAAAAAATATTTATTTTACTTTTGTAACCTTCTTGATAAATTTATCATTTTAAGTAAAACTGTTTTACATATTTATGAGATCCTAATCAGTCTTGATGCAATATATTGATACACCTCAAGAAATTAATATATTATTTGGATGAAGTAAAACATTCCCATATTAAATTAACATAATGCTTTTTGCCTTCAGAAGAAAAATTTTGGACAAGTATTGAAACTATTTTGAAATTAATTTTTTAACGGTTATTTGATTTATGACAAATTTCTCTAAGAGAAAAATTTAAAAAGAACACGTGGATATCATATTTGTGATACGTGAAGTCATGTGATGGTACTTTTCGTGAATTATTTTTATGTAATTATGAAATGATTATTTAATAATTGTTAGATGTATAGAAAGTAATTTAGAGTTTGTGTGCAAGGAATTGAATAGACTTCTTGTGAATTAAATCAGATTAACAAATGCAGTATTAATTTACTCATATTATGGTGGAAATGGTTATTATCACTCAAATGTTACAA
The DNA here is from genome assembly GCA_026290005.1 of Latrodectus geometricus. NCBI lineage: Eukaryota > Metazoa > Arthropoda > Arachnida > Araneae > Theridiidae > Latrodectus > Latrodectus geometricus. Next base: position 235,631 of record JAPDSC010012266.1, on the reverse strand, counting down.
AAAGAAAAAAAAAACTATTTTCCTTATATATCAAAAATATATGGTATTTTCCCCAAGAAGTTTTGAAGTTGAATTTGTTAATCTTAGAATTTCACTTAAAGAAGGTGAACAACAGAATGTCTAACAACCATTCTTGATATCAATTAGATATTATTTCAAATAAATGTCCAAATAAATTACTAAACAAGAAATCTAATTAATATAAATATAAAAAATTAGATAAGTTTTAAAAATTTTTCTCAAAAAATAGCACAGTCAGCAAAGTCTAATGCTACAAATATTCAGTAAATCATATAATAAAACTTCAGTTCAAAGCAATTAATTTTAAATTTGAGAACTGTCTTAAGACAAAATATTGTGACATTTTATTAATATATTCATACAAAATAAATTTTTTTTATATAAGAGCTCGCTAATATCTTTCTTTCTATAAATTTTATAATTAGATTTTATATATAAATCCATATATTACATAAATGAAATCATAAAGAACAAATCTCACTTTAAAAAGATAATTAAGCAATCCAGATTATTAAAAGATAAATTATTGGGCAATAAAAATGTGGATACTGTAATATTTCACAAAAAATTCAAACACGGGAGTTTTACTTATAAAAATCATCATGCTTTTTATTTAAAATAATTTCCATTTAATTTATAAATGTACTGCTTAGATATGTTTATTTAATTTCCAAATTCAATTATAACAATTAAATTTTAATGTAAATTATTTCTAACTGAAAACACATTTTTTTAACGTGTTGGGAATATAATTTTTTAAAATATAATTTCGAGCGTCATCTTTAATTTACAGTAAGGAAATAATTGGTAAGAAATTCACTTTTTCGAATTGGATTTGTTGTTTCTCAAGTTTGCTGCATTTCCTGTGCCTAAAAACGTATTTTTATTGGTAATAAGATTTAAGGGAATGTAAAATATGTGACTGAATACTTTATCATCACGGACAGAATTTCTCATCATGAATAAAACTTTTTCCTCATCAATTCATGACTAAAATTATTCAATTGGTATGAGTGATAGACGACACATGGCAAATATTTTCCCCTCGTGATAACAACCACTCTATTTGGTCATATGAATATAAGTATGCTCTGTACAAAAAAGTTCATGGAATTCCTATTCAACTACAACAGGCTATTATAACTGTACTATTCTATATACTAAGAGAATCGTACTCAAATAAGGCTTTATTATTTAAGAATTTCTATTATTCGTGTTTTCAAAAATTTTTGAAGAATTGTGGGCGAAACGGAACAAGAGAGAGATTCTAACATTGACATTTAGATATCTTTATCCTAGATTATTTAGGATACATGCGTGAATGCTGTATTTAATATCAATAATATACTTTTTTTAAAAAAATTATTTTGAAAACATACACTGTCAACCAATAAGTATTTGGACACCAGTGATAGAAAAGAAAAACTAATTTTATTCAAAATCAATAGTTGGTAGAGCCTCCACGGGAGACGATTACAGCGTAAACCCCCCCGGGCGTATTTTCCACAAGTCTTTGTATTACAGCTAGTGGTATTGTCTTCCACTCGGCTTGGAGTAGACATACAAGTTCCTTCACCAAATTTTGGACGGGTAGTGCACCTCTTAATTCGGCGATCCAACTTGTCCTAGAGGTTCTCGATAGGGTTAAGGTCTGGGCTCTGGGCAGGCCAGTCTATTCGATGAACTTCATTGGCACCATACCAAGCCTTTGTTAACCTCGAAATATGACAAATGGGATTGTCATCCTGAAAGCAACAAGGGTCCAACTCGTAAAACTGCCACAAGTAGGAAGCACATTGTCATCCAAAATGGTGCAGTAGGCATTAGGGTTGAGCTTACCATGAATGGGGAGCAAGGGAAACACCAGGAGAAACACCCCCAGACCATAATTCCCCCCTCAGCCGAACTTGACTGTTGGCACAATGCATTTTGGCCGGAGACGTTCCCCAGGCAGACGCCCAACCCTGACCATGCCATCCTAAAGGTAAAGAGTGAACCCTGATTCGTCGCTCTAAAGAACACGTTTCTACTGATCTACGGTCCAATTTCGATGTGCTTTGCACCACATTAATCGAGAAGTGTGGTTGGACTTTGTGATCAAATGCTTATGGGCAACAACACGACTATGAAAACCAAACAGATGTGTTTCCTTAAGGACGGTATTCATTGAAAAAATACTCACGGATGCCTGTTAAAATTCTTTGCGGATAAGGGCCATCGGTTGGGCGCGGTTCTTCCGAATTTCTCTGGATAGCACTCGTCGGTCTCTATCTTCCAGTTTCGTTGGTATGCCGATTCAGGGCACATTCCGATAATCACCGCTCACCTTCCACTTCTTAATCACACACATATAGGCCCTGTCAATTTTGGGTACTTCAGATTGCTAGATATGTCTCTTAAGGATAGGCCACATTTGTGATACTCGATAATTATATCTTTCTCAAAATCAGAGAGCTCTGAACTGCGCAGCATCTTGCAAGTGACTAATGTCGATGCTGTTTCCTACATGACATACACCGGTGGGGGCCGTGACGTACCTCAGGATCGATGATATCGTCATTTGCATAGGTGTCCAAAAACGTATTGGTAGACAGTGTATAAGTTATGGAAATCATTGGTACAACTAAAAAATATTGCCAATTTGAAATTTACAAAAATGTGTTACTGTTGCATTTGAACCTACAATGTTCGTTGTAATCGTGTGCGTTTAAATTGTTATTATGAGATTATATTTTAAAAAAGTACAATTGGCAGAAAACCAAATATCTTAAATTACAATTTCCGTGATTTTATCTAAAATGGATTAGCATAACATTTACAAATGGATATAAAATCGTACTATTTTATCTTAGATATTACTTGTCTCTTAAGACATTAAAATAATCACAATGAAATCTGAAAAAATTTCAGATTGCAACTGAAAATTACTATTCTTACTCATAGTTATTGCCTATATAAATTACTGTAGCTAATGTATACAACAATTTCTAATACAAATTATGTAACAAGTACAATCCAACTAGAATTTTATTCTTATTCACCAATCTCGAAAGTCCCAATAAGGACTTATGCGGTTGACATAATATTTATCATTTATAGATTTTACAATTTTTAACCGTAACTTCGACTACCTTGGTGAAAAGCATGCTTTACTTATTGTTTTCATCATTTTTTTCAAAAGTTTTAATTTTTGTCCTTTCAGCTGAAATTTATCAAATTCCGTTTCCCCAACTAAAAAATCATGATTTTCAAAATATATTTTACTTATATTACATGCAAAACTTACTAAAATTGTTATCTCAAATGCATACAATTAAATTTTGCTCTAAAGAGCGATGCAGTATTTTTTCTGAATATAATTAACTAATGTATTCAGAGTTCGTAAATTTTATACAATTTCATATTGTATCTTGAAAGAATTACATTAGAAAGGTAGCAATGAAATGATAGCAACTCTCATTAACCTTATAAAAGTGTAAGAGGGACTCATCCTTACATTTAATTAAACAAACATTTTAAACAGCTTAAGTTACTTTCTTACAGGAAAATAAAAAAACATTCCTTTTATGAACTTAATTCCCTTTGATGATTAATGAATCTTTATATAAATTGCAACCAATTTTAAACAAATAAAAATATGCGTCTATATATTGATTTCTACAGATAAATATTATTTAATGATATACCTTTTGTAAGGACTGTTGAATAAAATAAATTGTATTTAAATAAAAAATATATGTGAAAACTCATATTTCCAGTGAAATATAAAAGAAAATCATTTCTACAAGATACAAGAATTTTTATCCTTTTTTTCGCCAATCAAATTCTCTAAGCTACTGAATTTTTTTAAAATTCAAGCCAAAAATTTGTCATACAAATTTTACAATTTGTTGAATTCTAAGGCTATTTCTGAATTCGTGTAATAAATGTATAAACTACTGAAAATTATTGTATCTTAAACTATTAGGTTTATAGTTAATGATACAATAATTTATAAAGACAAATATTCGTCTTAATAGATTGGGGAATACTAACTCATTTCTAATTACATAAAACGTTCGACCAGAAGTTAACTCTTTTATGTATCTCATTTTAAAAGAATTGAAACGGTTATATTTCTCCTCTATGTTAAGAAAAGTGAAGAAGAGTTTGATCAGTTCCAATCATTTACTTTCAATTTATAGAATATTATTCTCTTTTCATTCAAATTCGTATATCCATTTTCGTATATTGAATCAAACATTATATTGATAGCGTTCTTATGTCCCAAATCCATTAAGTTTGACATAATAATCGATAGCATGCCTATTCAAAATGTAATTCCTTGATTAATATAAAATTTATTTATTTTTACAGATTTAAAATCTTTTTTTCTTCTCACGTAGAAATAAATTTTTTTTTAGCCGAAATCTGTTTACTGGATATAGATTAACGATGTAACAAATTTATAATATAATGGTTATAATAGTAAATACGCTGCACATCAAAATTTCACTAAACTTGTGATAATAAAAAAATGAGTAATTATAAATAAGATGTCGAAAGTCTTCACGGATAACATAAAAGTGAATTCAGATTTCCTAATATAGAAAAAGTTGATTTTCTAAAGATCAACAAGTAGGCATGGCTGAAATGTATATAAATAATCAAATTATACAATTAATAAAAGACTGAATGCACTTGGTCTCTTCAGTCGATACCAAGAAACATTCTTTAATTAAAAGATCGAAACATTTTTTATCTGTATGGAGATAAAGCAGCAACTATTGTGTTAAAGACTTTTACGCAAACAGCCACCTTGGTAACTGAATGGTCAGTGTTCTAGTCTTCAGTTTGGAAGTTCTCAGGTTCAATTTTCTCCTCAATGGTGAAAAACTGTATCTATAGAATCAAATGTTCTTTTGCTGTACCATAGAATCAAAAAGTACCATAGAATCAAATGTTCTTTTGCTGGAGTGATGTGAATAAGATCATTCCAGCTTAAATGTTGACCTCATCATTTTGACTAAAAACTGTGAGGTTATAGGCTGTGTTTAATGTAAGTGTGTGAATTCTATCAACAAAGATAGGAAATGAGAAAAGTACACAATCAAATACAAAATAGCATGAAGCTTATAATCGATTGTTAATTGTCTTCCCTCCTTTGCTCAATATTTTTTATTAAACTATTCCTGTACAGAAATTTCAATAAAAATTCCTCGAAAGCAGATTATTTGTAAGATGATTTGTTCCAATCACTGATAAGAAGATTGGAACAAATTGTGCATTAAGTTGTTACATATGAATAAGAAATGTTGTTCGTCCAAAAAAGGAAAGAATAAGTGCAGTATTTACAGAAAAGGAACAAATAAATGCAGTATTTCTATGGAATATTTTTTGTCTCAAAGTAGAACAATAATTAGCGGCAGTAAAAATTTTAAGTTATTTGAAGAATATGTAGAGAGAAAATTACAGACACATATGCTTGTTTTGCAGTGTGATTTATCAAATGATCTTGTCTATAACTATGATATTTTCAACAACCATTAGCAAAGAAAGCAGAAAATATTCTTAATTAACATATTCATATCATCCACTGAAATACACTCAAATGTAATTTTGAGTAATGAGCAGTGCTTTGTTACATCTATTTCACTTTGCTTTGTATAATATTATAAACATGATTAAAAAATAGTCACTGTATACCTTGATCTTCATGTAATATAATTTTAAATACATTACATAGATATTTTGATTTAATTACAGTAGAAACATATTACAGTCCCCAAATTTCACCATGATTTAACTTATCAAAAGTCTTATAGTTCCTTTATAGCCCAGAAACCAATTATTATAACCTTGTTCAAATTTATTTTCCTTTTCTAGCTTTTAGCAAACTATTTCTTATTTTTTACTCAGTAATGTTTTGCCTTGCAGAACTGATGGATGAGCATATTTTTAGACATCCATTGATAAGACTGGTTTATCAAGTGTCAGTCTAGTCAGATATGTATAGTACGTTATCTCGAGGCTGATAGCAATGTAAAATATTTCGATTAAAAACTGGAAATCTAATGGAAGAAGAAGGAGGACTCAACTGTTCAGTCTCTGTGTCTGGAGAGCCATTTATAAATGATCTTGGAAACATGGGTATGACATTGCAAACAGAGATTGATTGTGGAGCTTTTACTACCAAAAATTTAAATACAGAGCTTAAATTTTATTAATAAAATAAATAAAATCCAAAATTAACGAGTTGCTTTAATAATTTATGGCGACATGTTTATTATCAATATGAATTATATGATTTATTAAATTATAATTTAGAAAAAACCATTGTAAACGCAAATTACGCTTAAAACAAATCATGAAATTATTTATTATATTATACGGGTATTTAAACTTTTGTAATAAGTTAATTAATTAATTATTTGAAAGTGTAAAGAGAAAATTACCTATTTGTTCTTTTTAAGCTCTTTGAGTTATTATTCTACATTTTAACCTATAAAAAATTCCTTAATAAACCTTTGATTTTATTTATTTTTCATATTAAAACCAAAAAAGTATTAGAATTTTGATAATTATATATGTATATATACACACACACATATATATATATATAGCTTAATCTTCTTATAATAAGATCCCAAAACATATAAATTCACATGAAATTTTCATATCAGACTTATTCATTTATTTATATATAAATGAGTGTTTTTACACCTTAAAACGCAATAAGTTTCTTTCAAATTGGAAAATATTTTACATACTTTTATTCTTGGACTTTAAATATCTCATAAAATACTTTATAGATAACAGAAGCTGAAACACTGATTGGTTTTACCTCACTCTCATTCCTAAAATGGAATAAACTTCTATGCATAGTTTGCATTCATATGACATTCTGTATAAATATTTTTATAGGAAAGGCACATCTTTTTTTTTATTTGTCATTCTAGAATATTAAAATTCATTTTCTTGATTATCGAAATAAATTTCAATATTTTAATCTTTATTAAATTCATGGAGCAAGCTAATTTGTTATTCTTATTTAAAATGAGTGAGTATATTACTTATAAAAATTGGATAACCTATAATAACCTCTATAATCTCAAGCATGTTAGTCATATTTTACACCCTTGTTTATTAGGGTATACAATATGTTTGACATCTGAAACAATGAAATTATATTTGTTTATTAATCAAATATTTCCGCAATTTCGTCTTAAGTCAAATGGAACTTAATACTAAGATTCAATGAACAATATTTTACAACAAAAAATTATTATTCATAATTTTGTTGGATAAATATGCTTAAAATTTCTTTTAGTAAGCTACACTTTTTGAAAAATATTAATAAATAGTATTTTAAAACATAAAGTGTGTGTTAGATATTGATTGCTACCGCAATATATTAGTTTTCTAAGAATGTAACAGAGTTTTCTAAACCAGTATGTCACAATAAGCATATTTTGGAATTACTTATTACTTTTTTTTCATTATAAAAGAAAATCTGGAAACATTATGGAAAATTTGAATTTAGATTTTTAAATTAACAGCGCTACACAAGCTTGTATCTAAGATTGAAAACACCCTGGAGAAAAAGGAAATTGCCTTAGCCACTTTCCTAGATATCCAAGGTGCATTTTATAACATCTCATCTATCCATCCTTAAGGCCTTAAAAGATACAGGGATTGACCATGCAATTTGTTCATGGACTAGGACCCTGATTTCGAATAGAGTTATACAAATGAAAATCTTCAATGAGACATTTGAAAAGAAGACAACCAGATTCTGTCCACAAGAAGGTGTATTATCACCGTTACTTTGGAATCTGGTTGTAAATAGCCTATTAAAACATCTTAATTCTATAGGTTACTATATCCAGGGGTATGCCGATGATATTGTCATACTCATCCTTGGTAAAGACTTTCACATAACTTGTTAACTAATGCAAAATACTCTAAGTTATGTAGGCAAATGGTTTAAGGAAAGGAATCTGGACATAAATCCACAGAAGACCAACCTTATACCATTCACAAAAAAGTAAAAAGGAAGGGATTCTTTATCCCAAAACTTTTTAAGGTTGAAATCAACGTTGCTTCTGAGGTGAAATTTCTGGGCTTAATTCTCAACCAAAAACCCACCTAGAATAAACATGCTGACTACAAAATCAATCAGGCAAAAAAATGCATTATGACATGTAGACGCATGCTTGGTAAAAACTGGGGTCTACAGCCAAAAATGATGTTTTGGATTTACACAGCAATTGTCAGGCCTACTTTTACATATGCACCTGTGATATGGTGGTGTAAGGTGGAACAGAAAACTGTGAAGGACAAGCTAGGAAGTCTGCAGAGTGGCCTGCTTGTGTATCACAGGTGCGATGTCCACAGCACCTACCAGAGCACTAGAGGCAATTATGGACCTAACTCCACTAGATATCTTCATATGCAGCGCTGCCAGAATAACTGCATATAGAATGAAATTGCAAAATCAGTGGTGTGATAAGCCCTCTTCTGGAGGTCATACTACTATTACCAAAAAATCAACCACCCAACTCTCCAAATGCCTTCAGACAGCATGGAAAGAACATACGTGTTTGAAAGACCATTCGAGGTAGTTTTTCCTACCAGAGAAGAATGGAAAAACAGCACGATTGAAATAAAAAGCAATGATCTTATCTGGTTTATTGATGGATCAAAAAAAGGCAACCTCTCAGGACTAGGGGTCTGTGGCGTGGCACCAAGATTCAGCCTTTATAAAGGGCTTGGGGAACATACCACTGTCTTTCAGGCGGAAGTTCTTCCTATCGCTAACAGTCTGCAGATAAATTTAAAGAGGGGCTACCAAGGTACGCGTATTCTTATTTTCAGCAACAGTCAAGCTGCATTGATGGCTCTCTACTTATTCCAAGTCAAATCGAAAATTCTAATGGAATGCAAAAATCTCCTTAAGGAACTGGCAAATGGAAATAAAATTATTCTTATTAGGGTGCCAGGGCATATAGGAATAGAAGGTAATGAAAGAGCTGATGAACTTGCAAAACAGGGATCCTCTTTCAATCCAATAGGAATGGAACCCTTTTGTGGGATCAACATGAAGACTACAAGGAAGGCCATTCAAAAATGGGAAAAACAGGAGATGAACAAAGTTTGCATGGGGTGTAGTCATGCAAGTCATGCATGGGGTGTAGCCTACACATTGGTTAGAATCAGAGCTCTTTATTGGATTCCTAAAGGGGATCAATTAGTAAAGAGCAACATCAGAAGATGACTAATTTGTAAGAAGTACTCATTAAAACCATGAACCCAAATAACAGATCCACTCCCCAATGATAGAATGAAGGAGACCCCTCCATTTGTTGTATGTGGTTTGGATTTTACTAGACCTATTTATGTCAAAAAACTAAAGGTAGTCGGAAATCTTACATTGTCTTGTTCACCTGCTGTGCATCAAGAGTTGTACACTTGGAACTCATTTTTGATTTGTCAACTGATTCTTTCTTGAAAACTATTAGAAGATATTTAGCCAGAAGAAGTAACTGTAAATGGATTTATTCGGACAATGCCAAAACATTTCAAAAGGCTAAAATACGTCGTTGATTTTCTATGTAAAATATAATTTCCAGTAGCAAATTCTTAAATTTTATCGCCAAAGAAAAGAATAGTTTGGAAAAACATGATAGAGTGGGCAGCATTGTGGAGAGGTTTCTATGAACGACTGGTGAAATCTTTGTACGAGTGTTTGATGAAAGTCACCGATAAAGCTCTACCAAACTGTGAAGATCATTCAACTTTGCTTGTAGAAGTAGAACCCGTCCCTAACCTACGTCCTTTAACCTATGTTTACAACTAAAATGATGAACCACAGCCACTAACATCTATGCATTTTTTTTAATTGCGGTCATGGAAAAAGTATTTATCCTGTGACATTTGTCAATACTTATTGAAAATGGATAAAACAGATCATTATTGCTGAAAAGAAAGGAATATCAGACTTTGCTTATGAAACAATTGTGGCATAAATGGAAGCAGCAGTACCTCATAAATCAGAAAATTTCTCATTCTCTGAAAAATTCTCATCCCCTAAGTGAACTATAGGTAGGGGATATTGTGCTTATTGAGCTTAACATCAAGAAAAAATTTGGTTTGCAAGTTAAGCAGAATAGATAAGGCCTATATATTGGGCATGGTAACAAAGTTCGTACCTACGAAGTGAAAACCGCTAACGGACTGTTGGAAAGAACAGCTCACAACATCTCTAACCATTGGAAATATAAAAAATTTTCTTAAACAATTTGAGTTATTTGAACTATAAATTTATTTTATTAATTCTGTTTTTTCACCCAGTTTCAGTTGTAAAACATAAGTACAAAACATTAAAACGATAAACAATTTTTTTTATAATTTTAGAGATTCTAATTCACAATTTTATTTTTTTAATATTATCAAAGTTAAGAGTAATTAATCAGTCTTTTGAATGTTAAATGAAGGACTTGTAATTTCTCTGTTGAATTCATATTCTTATGTTTTTTTTTTAAATTTAGAGATGTCTTTTATGTGCAAGTAATTTTAGTTTTAATTTTTAATGATTATTGATTTAAATTGTTATGTGTTTATTGATGCTAGTCTTAATTTTCAAATTTTAATTAATGAACTCTATAAAGAGTTCAGGTGGGAAGTATAAAAAAAAAGTTTTAATATATGGCACTCTGTCACCAATTATTTGTATGATTTCATGCACTTTAGATTTTGTTTTGATGGAGCGAAGTACTCTCCAACTTTCGATGGAACTGTAAGTTTCTTTAGATTTCTCGAATATAATTGATTGTTACGAATTTATGTAAATTGCTTACTGCGTGTACCTTTTCTGTATTATTCAAATAGTTTTTGTCATAATATATGATCTTATCTACTTTTCCGAGCCGTGTTTTGACTGCACTCTTTCGATTTTAGATTTCATTTGAATTATTTAGAATAGTAGATTTTCCTTTTTAATACGAAATGATTCATTATATTATGTCTATTGTAAAAAGTAAGAATAAACATTGTAGCTGTATTAATTTTTAAAAACAATATAGCAGACCCATAAAATATAATAAGCAATATATCAAATATAACTGTCTAGGGATCTGATAGTTGAACGGATATCGTTCTGGTCTTCCTTTGAGTATTTCACAGATTGGACTCCCACCTCAAGGGAATATGTTTGTAGTGATTTCATATCCACTTTAAACTATAAGATTCAGTATAAAAAAAAAAAAAAAAAAAAAAAAAAAAAAAAAAAAACAACTTTTGTTAGCAGTATTAGACTAAAATAATGAATCAAACTACAGTAAAAGAAAATTTATTAGATTTAATGAACTTTGTCTTGTTAAAGAATATTAAATTCAAATAATTTAAATATATTGTATACTTTAAAAAAAATTTTAGGCACTAATGAAACTTAATAAAAGAAATATATATATATAAATTTATTTTCTATTCAGCCTCTTATTTTTCAAAAATTACAAGTGCTTAAATATTTATACATTTTTATGCAAAACATATTTCAATGAAATGATCAATATTTTTCAAAGCTAGTAGCTTAAATCAAAACTATTTGGATATTTACCACAATAGTATAAATATATATGCGTAAAAATATTAATGCAAATAAATGAATTTCTATATTTATAGGTTTTTATTTTATTTCATTTTGTATATTAAAATTATATTTCATATTTATTTGCTATTATTAGTAAAGAAATAACTGACTAACTATGAAAGAGAAGGAAACGAAAAGTATTAACTTCAAAAGAACTAAAACTCCTATACTATGAAACATTATATTGATCAGAACTAATTACACAACTTCACATATTCATCGAAATTATTATATATATTTTGTATGTGTACAATCCGCTCATTATACTTGCATTGTCTTAAAAATGCTATCGATTGTGATCACAACAATTTTGACTGTGGACTTTGGAAATAATTAATTTCTGCAACTTATTTTGTTACATTGAAAATTTAATCAGTAAAAATCAAAATCATCATTATCTTAGCTTTTGAATGAAATTTAACTACTAAATTGTAATATATATATATAAGTTGTATTACTAAATATTATATATTGTATTTACAATGAAAACATTGTAAATAGATTATATTGAATTTAATATATTAAATATATATTACATCAAAAGAAATTTATTCATTCCATACACTTACAAATTATTATCGATCTCTTTCTCCTTATTCTGGGAAAGGAATTTATATTTTTTTCAATCCACTATATATTTGTTTCACTGGAAGAATTTACATAGTCAGCCGCTCACTCGTCACGAGGACAGAAACCAGGATAAATCACAAGCTCATTGATTTATTGCGTACCTCCATTATGTGCATGCGAGCGCCTGTACCAGTCAGTTTTTTAGCAGTTAAGTGTATATATTATAACGTCACCATTATTGTTTACAAAACTTGGGATAATTCCAGAATTTCAATGGAATTTAATACCCTTTGTGCAACTGTGAAAGAGCTTGATTCTTCCTTCTGCGAACCCAAGAATTATGCAGTATCAAAGACAATCAAGTAATTGTAATTGGCGAATAAAAATAATTGGCGGATAATGTGGGAACTGCAAACAAGATTCATGAAGGATCATTAAACCCTTCATGACAAATGAAACTTCTCAAAATAAATTGGAATCTCCTGGTGAGGGGCCAAATGCATTCGGAGAATCTGTTGTCTCTTCACCCTTTCTAATTTGAATCAGTGGTGTGGTCGAAAAAATAGTCGAAGAGTGACCTCAGAAGAAGATTCTAGAAGTTACTGGAGTTGCAAATGTTGGGGGAAAGCTGGTATATAAAGAGCAGGCCTGTTGGGGACAGAGAGAGATCTTCGAACTATGTGGGCTTTTCCTAGAGTGCTCCCGAGAGAGTCCCAGGCCGGAAAAGTCTAAGTGACCTAAAGAGAAGAGTGAGTGGCCTTTAGCTCCTGAAGACAGAGATTGACATCAGACCTCGAGCCAAAATACCCCCAGCCTCCAGTACCAGTACTCTTCGGAGAGGAACATCGACACTATAGAGTGAAGATCCGAGACTGTTCCCAGAGTGTGAAATTGAGGAGTTTGTTTCCTAGTAACTGCGAGGTGTCCCCTCCCCTGATCAAAAATGCAATGAAAGTTCCGGAATTCGAGGAATTCATCAGTTTCCCTGGAGCCTACAATTTAAGAAAGTTCCTGGTAAATTATCCTGTAAATTTGTAAATAAATATTTAGTCAAGAATATTAAATTGCGTGAGTCTGATTCCTTAGCGGCCCTTGCCTACTTACAGTTCAGCCTACCTAGGCTGAGTAGGCTACTATATATATATACTGAATAATATTTGTAGACAAACTAAAGTGGAGAAAAATAGTTTTGCTTTTATGAAGCACTCTTTGAAATGCTAAAAAAATTACTTTTTCTAAATGGTAGATGGTAATCTACCATTTATCATTATTTTTCTAAATGGTAGATGGATTTTTTTCATTGTTCTACTTTAAAACAATGAAAAAAAAAAATAAAATCACTTGGAATGTAAACCCTTTTCAAGATATTTTCATTTGATTTCCATTTATTCTGATTAATAAAAGAAATTTACTAAAATTTTATTTAATTTTTTTTTATCTTGTTAAATATTAACATGTCCTTCAGATTGAAGTTTATCGTTTTCAAAGATTATAATATGAATCTTTTTCTTATATTTTTTTCTTTTAAGTCTGTTCAAAAAGATTCAATGTGATACAAAATTAAGAAAATTTGTTTCCACATTTTAATTTACTAAATATTTGTAAATTTTGTGTGTGTGTGAAACACTAAATGATACATTGGAAAAATTAAGTAACCAAAATTATCAGTGCGTGATAATTTTGGTTATTTAGTATCTTATAACAAATAAATAAATAATTTATTTTTTTATTAATAAGCAAATGCTAAAAGAGTTATAAGTAATTTATGTACTTACTGTTTTGAGATTTTTCGAAAAAACAAGCTCATTCTGGTAACTTAAAACAAAAACTGAGAAAATAGTACCTTTAATACATATAAAAAAGTCTTCATTCTAATTTTCCTCGGAAAGTTTCTCCAGGGTTGAATTGAAAACAGCTTCTCGGAATAGATTGAAACTTTTATCAGGATGTCAGTCTTTGGCTAATTTAACTACGTTTTATTTCGTTAACTTAATTACGTATTATTATAACGTTTTCAATTAATTTAAAACATGATTAAGCTAATTTGAGCTCAAAGTTGCTTATATCGAGATGTAATTAACATAAGCGATGTATCATTCCGTTTTAAAAGTCATGACTCTTTATGAAATGTGTGGTTTTTTCTCCCTCCTTTTAAAATTGTCATCTACAAGTGGTTATCAAAATAATGGAGATTCTTTAAATTTATAAATCATCCTTTATTAGTATGGTGCAGAACAGCTTGTAGCATTTAATACAGCTTGGAATCATAGAAGTACTGAGTAGTGTTTAAGAAATATTGTACCACTCTTCACGGAGATACTGTACGGAAAATGGTTATCTG
>JAPDSC010012266.1:165719-199498 GCA_026290005.1 Latrodectus geometricus | reverse complement strand
TCTACTTATATTAAATTATTTTTAGTTTTTCACAATAAGAATTAAAACTTACTTAAATCTTTCATAGAGTTTAGCTTTGCAAGATTGTAACCCTGTCCGCTTTGTTTCAAAATGCAGTTAGTATTTTCTCAAAATTCAAGTGTATTTTTGTTCTTATCAGTAGTAAACATAGTTCTAATTTTTTTATTATTGAATTTTCAGCTGAATAGCACTGTCTTTTGATTCTCACTTTGGGCTTAGGTATTTGTAACGGCATAAAATCCATTTTAAACTACAAGCAAAACTGTTTTCCAAAATTAGCCCTCAGAAATATTTTAGTCATAATTGGACAAGAAAACTATGATCATTAGTGTTGGTAATTTAGTTTTTACTGAATTAGAATATAAAATGTAAAGAAATTTGGAAATCATAAATTAAAAATGTAAATTAAATTTAGAGGTAAATATTTATCTAAAATTAAAGATGTTTTTCTTTTTTGACATTTTATTCCTTAGAAATATTTAAGACTTTGTGTGGAAAAAAATCAGATCAATATGTATAATCCTATTTTTAATTTTAATCATTATAGGAAAGGGGACTATTAAACACTTGTAGAATTTAGTTATCGGACCTTGTATTCTTTTCTTCTAATATAAAGGAAATCCTTTATGTGTATATTGTATATGTTAATGGTGACTAGATAGTCTGGTTAAGACATTTATGGTAAGGAAAGGAAAGAGTTATCTTATCATTGGTTATGTTATTTTGAATTACTGTCAACTTTCACTCAAGAGATTTTGTTATAAAAAGAACAAATATACCTATTGCTGAGGGCAAAATTCAAAAATTGTAAAAATGTTTAAAAAGATTTTTAGTTTTTATAACTCATTTGAAATGTTGAATATTTTCAACTAGAAACTCTTGGAATTTTTGCTGGAAAATTTTTATTTTTCTCAAAATTTTGATTGAAAAGGACTAAAAAATATTTATTTTTTGATGGCCTGAATATAAGCAGGATTTTCTTAAAGTAATATGAACTGTACTTAAATGAAAAATACAAAAGAGTATAAAGTGCTTAGTTATAAATAATTTTTAAGATCAATGACAAACAAGTTAATAGAAAAGTGTGCCTTGTAGTATTCTATGACCTGAAATATTTCTCATTTAAATCGCTTGAATTATAAGTGACAAGTTGAATAATTTTAAGTGAGATGTCTAAACGTATCAAAACTTGATTCTGTTTTAATTTTAATTTTCAGTCTGGCTGAAAAGCATAAATCATTTGAACTACCTGTACTATTTTAAATTTATGGTATACCACTTTAATTCTTTTAAGGATAAGGTAATTTTTAAAAAATTAACTGTCTAATAGATATTAATCACTGTTGCTTAGAGAAAATTTTGAATTTGCTTTTACCAACTCTTATCAAAGTAGTGTTGAATGTAAATTTTCTTTAGATAACAACATGATAGCAGAAAATTATAAAAGCAATCATAACTCAAGGTGTTATGATTTTTCATCCAAGACAGGTGTCAACACCACAATAATTAGGTGAATAATATATAGAAACTGTATGTGTGAAAATATTACATTGGTAAACCTGGAATATGAATTTGTAATGGTTGAGTAGTTTAAATAGATTTAAATTGGAAGGAAAACCTAGAATTTTTAGTTCAATTGTAATAATTACAATAAACAAAATAATTAACTTTTTTAAAATATTTTGAATGTACAGAATGTTTTCATGTTGAAATAAAAATTAAATAAGAAAGGGAAAAAATAAAATCATGGGAATATAAAAAGCAATGTTTTCATGTTTTAGCAAAGTGAATTTATTTTACATATGAGTACATGTGTATGTAATGTATTACTAATATTAACTAAAAGAATGAAACATTATAAACCTTAATTTTTTTTTTCAAAATTACAAGTTTAATAAAATACTCAAGCTTTTCTATAAATATATTTCATTAATTTTTTACTTTAATCTAAATTAGGAATTGTAAAGTTAAGTTTTATTAAACTCTTATAATAAATTTCACTTTGGCTAACTCACTATTAATCAAAACAATATGAAAAATGCTTTCACTTATTTTTCTAGTCTTCAAGTAAATTCATTTACTTTTTAAATCCTGTTTTATTTTAATCATCTCAAACAAATATAATTTCTATGTGCAATTTAATTTTATTTAATCCCAATTGATGTTTCACATTTATTTAAAAAAGATCTATGCAAAACGTAAGTACGTAGAAATATTTCGTTGAGGGTAAAAAACTTACTTTGAGAAATAGTTCCATTTTAATATTTTTATGCCTCGCAAGATTGCAAAAATTATTTTTTAAGTCATTTATATGGGATAAAAAGTATTTAAAGCTACACCACTACTAAATTTGCTTTAATATTCTGATAAATTAATTACAAAATGTTTATAGTGAGTAAAGCATTTCAGGAGTATAAAATTTGACGATTTGACTAGTCTTAATCATTTTATTAGTTTCCTTCATATTTGATTGAGTATTCCATTAGAATGTGAATCTTATTCTGTCAAAGTGAAATAAAATAGTAAGCTTTTTGAATATATTTTTATAATTTTCAACTTATTTGTGAAGAGTAAAAAGTTTTTACTTAAGTGTAATGAAACTTTATGCTCAAATTACTGCATATTTTGTCATTTCTCAAAATATGAAAGCAAAAATCCTATTTATTGAGAAAAAATATTTGTTCTTACTAGAGTTGTCCACTTGTGCTCTAACCTTTAAAATCTATTTGAAGTTGAGTTTTATGATTGAAAAAGAAGCCTTTTAAACATGGCCACAAATATTTTTAAAAAAAAAAAAAAAAAAAAAACATTTTAATTGTGTGCATTTTACTTTTAAATGTAGTTTTATAAAATTTGAATTTTCAAAGTATGCAACAAAAATATTATTTGATATAAATTTCAAAGGGCACTTCAAAAAATTTATTAAGTATACAAAATTAAACTTTTAAGTAAACATGTGTTTCAACTCATTAAAAAGACTAATGATAGTAAGATTTCTTCTCTCTTAAATTACCTGATCAAACTATAAATACATTTCACTGAAAATTTATAGTAAAGAAAATTTCTTGTGTAATGATTATAATTGCTTTAGAAATATTTGAGCTTGTTTTTAAATAATTTTATTTTAAAAATTTTACTATTTTATTTTTAAAAAAATTAGAAGATTGTTATGTGATATGTTTTAGTTTTTGCTTAAATACTGATTGAAGTATCTAAGCAACAATTTTAAGCATTAAGATATTTACATAGTTATATAAGGAATTTGTTTCATAGTATCAAATTAAAATAGAGATGGCACTTTCTAACTGCATTTTAAGGTTACAGTAACTGTTCTTAAAAAATTGTATAATGTATCGTTGAAAAATCAAAGTATATTTCTTTGTAAATTTTTCTACTTAATATTGCTGTTATTTTTGTTATACAAAAAAATTTATTATGAAATATTTAATTATAATTTTTAGTACTATCAATATCTACTACCTTAAGGTAAATAATACTTGAATTACCTTGAAAAGTTATATTTAACCTTATTAAATCCAAGAAAACATAATACAATTAAGTTTTATTTTTTTCCTAATTTATTTTTTTTAACTGTTAGAGTAATATCATGGAATAAGGAAAGTCATCCTTTGTCTTAATAGACCAAAAGATAGCTGAGCTGGCCATTGAATAATGTTTTTATTCAACAGTTTATAAATAAATTTTTACCTCAAGTGCCCTTCATATGATTTACTTTAAGTTAATGCTGATATCAATTTCCCATAGTAGCCCAATGATCACCAGTTTCTTTTAACTTTTTATTTTTCTTTTCGATTTTTTCCTGATTTCATGACTTATACTAAAATTATCCTTTTTTCAAGCTTTTATTCTAAAGTTTTTAAAAATGTTTTGATATCATAAATTTGCAATAAAAATTTACAAATCAAATAATTTTCTATCGTCAAAGCTATTTTTTAACATTAAATTGTAACTTATTTCTTTTTATTACTTAAACTACAGATTTTGTTTTGAAAAGTTTATTAAAATCATAAATTTTTTATTAATATTTCATAATTTTATTATATATATTTTAAGAATTTACTTTCATTATGTAAGATTCTTGACCGAATATTTGACATTTAATCAGATATATTTATAAGTGAACATTTCATTTCTAGGCAATTACTTGCTTAATAGTTAATTTTTTAATACAAAATGTACAATGCGATTTATACTAAAATAAAAAGTATGTTTTAAAGTTTAATTTTTGAATTTAGAAATTAACTAAGCATCATTCGTAGAAGATATTATAAGAAGATTATTTTAAATCATACTTAACAGTATCCTTTTCGAATAGTGAAATTTTTCTTCAAAAATTACTTTCTTGAGTTCAGTATATGAATGGTTTGTTTTGCTATATGATCGATGCTTTTTTAAGCTTTCTTTCTTTATATTTAATTGTTGCATAATGTTTTCGTCATTAATACAAAACAAAAACATTGAAATATATTTATCACATATTGAAATTGTGAAGGAAATCTTTTCTCCAAAGAACTGTCCTTTTTTTAAGCTTTAGCATTTCATATTTTTTAAATCAAAAGTTTTGATTTTTTCAGATATTTGGTGATATTTAGCTTGTAAAATAATTTATTAGCACTCTATTTATTGATACCCAACATTAAATTTTATTCATTAAATATTTATATGTAACTAAGAAATGTAAAATTCTGCATTTTAAAATACCTAGGTTTTCTTAGTTATCTAGTACTAAATATTCCTATGCTCTACACCTAAAGATTATTCAATAATTTATGCACTAATTGTTGCAATTTTTATAAAGCTGCCGTTCATTCTAATAAGACATAATCAGGCAAAAATGCTTTTGTATCAAGAAATGTGTATTGTAACTTATATTTGATCTTAATTTAACGTTTCAAAATATTTTTTTGCGTGAACTAAACTAAAGGATTTAATTAATGCTGTTGGTGTTTACATATTTTAATTATGAACTGTATTTATAGAATATTCAAGTTTGGTTATCCTTATTACTTATACTAGAAGACTACATTGTATTCATACTAGTTCAATGTAAAGAAATATATTTTTTGAAAAGCAATTGCTTTATTCTAAGATTTATTTTAATTTGACAGTTATAAGTTGGTATAGTAGTTTTATGAAATTTAACACCATTCAAAAAATATCTTTATTCTGTTAAATTTTTTAGATTTCCTTAGGTATACACGTGTAAGCATTTTATTGGGCCTAATATGTTACATAGTTCATCTAATGATAATACTAGCAAATATTTTAGGGAAGATTTTTGTGAAAATTTTGAAGATATATTCAGCTATATATGCTATTGCTATAGAAAACCAATCTACAAGTTAAGTTTATACTGCTTAGCCTCTTTTAACTGTTACTGCCTAGCCTCTTTTAACTGTTACTGCCTAGCCTCTTTTAACTGTTACTGGTGCTAGTTAACAGTTAAAAATAAATAAATCGGTTTTTGGAATGTTAAAGTAGTGTTTCATGATATTATATATTTTCTTTTCAAATAGTATATTATCAGTAATATAGTACAATAAGTCTAGTGCTGTATGATAACGCATCTCACACTTAAATGCCCGTTGATAAAGTTGAATTATGTTTTTTATTTCATCCTTTCCAGAGAAACTATTTCTTTTCAGAATGTTGCAATAGATTTTTCATAATTTTTTTTCAAGTTACTTATGACAATGAAGGAAAAAAGAAAGAAAAATTTCATAGCCTGAATTGAATATTTTATTTCTGCATTTTCAAAAACACTGGTATTATTGATAAGATTTATAAGCTGAAATATCTTTTTTTTTTTTTCTTTTTTCTTCCTTTTATTGTATTTGAATCATGCTTAAGATTTAACTTATTGTAATACGTGTGCGAATTCTAAAAATAAGCATTTATTTTTAAGTAATTATTTTTTAAAGCAATCAAGGTTGCATCAGTTGAATAATATGTAATTAGTATTTTGCTGTGTTGAAATACTAATTAATTGAATTGTTCAAAATATTATTCTTTTTTGCAAAGCTCTTGTGTTTGACTTAAGGAGTTAAATTGATATGTTCTAAAGTTAAAATAGTGGTAAAATAAAACTTCAGATTTAATTATATATAAAGTATCAGATAAAGAAAATATTAATTTTATTTTTCTTTATACAAAATAAGAGTTTTAGTAAAAATTATTAACAAGTATATAAAAGAATGAAAAGAAAATAATTGTTTTTGTACAAAAAAATTTCCAGCCTAATTTTAATATTTAAGTTCAATGAATTCATCTTTGAATTTCCTGTAATTCTATCAAAGCATTTTAAAAAGAGAAGAATATACCATTTTGTCTTTCATTGTTTAAGTGAATTTTAATGTTCATTGCCTTAACTATGGCAATCCATTAAAGGCTGAAAAATCATTTAATTTCCCAATTTATAGTGTATCTACAAATTACTGGATAATCAGCTCATTACTTTGTTGGTACTGATTAAAGTGAAATTTAGGTATTTTCTGTTAATTTCTGTACAGTTAAATTAACAATGTTATTTTTTGATATCTGAAAAACCAGATTAATACAATCAAGCATTGAAAAACAATAAATTAATTGATATAATCAAAAACTGTAATGCTAAGAATTGAATTATTTGAAATATTACTATTTATTATTCTTAAACATTGCTCTTGATTCTATACTTAAATTAAGCAAATCAGTAAAGTTATTACAGCATTGAAAAAGCTATAATAACTAATGAGTTAATGTGGACATTAATGTTTTTGAACTTTAGTGGTAACATATTTATATGCTCACTTGCAGTTTCTTCTTATACTCTTGATAGCTGGAAACTGAATTGTTATATTTCTGGCCTTCAGTTTGTGTGTTTGATGCTCATCTCTGGCATGGATGTTTTTAGTGGTTGTATACCTATTTTAAATTATAAATATTCTGTTGATAAATTATTGGCCCATTTAAACTATGAGAGTTGCATGCATGTTTAATTCAGTTTTATTTGTTTCGATAGCATAAGCTTGTGTAACATGTTATGTAATTTTAATATATTAAGATTAAAACTATGAAAGCATTCAGAAATTCTGAGTAAAATCCTCCGAACTTGAATAGATTTAGCACAATTTCAGATTTCCACATCAAGGGTTACACAGTAGATAACTATCGCCAATTTAAATTAATTTCCTGCTATAGCTGGTTTTCTAAATTTGGATTGTGCTCAAATTGAAACTTTGAATATTGCAGTCTTGGACTAATTTAGGTTAAAATATTGAAGTTTTAAATAATTCATTATATATACTTGTTATTAAAATGTTACAAAACTAATAAATTTACAATATTGCAAAACTAATATAAATATTACTATTCATACACTGTCAATAAAATGTATTCATTCATTTTTTTTTAATTAATTAAAAAATGTATAAGAATTTTACCAAGTAGATATTAAAAACTGTTGTGAATTTAAATCAATGGAAATAACATACGTTTTTAGAGAAACTAATTTCAGTTTATTGGGCAGTAGTGCCCACCTTTTAAAAACCATTGATAAAATGGGAAACAACTGAGCAATAAAGGTATTTCAATACCATAAATAACTTGCATTTTTATGTAAC
Organism: Latrodectus geometricus; assembly: GCA_026290005.1. Lineage (NCBI taxonomy): Eukaryota > Metazoa > Arthropoda > Arachnida > Araneae > Theridiidae > Latrodectus > Latrodectus geometricus. The sequence goes on along the minus strand of JAPDSC010012266.1, from coordinate 191,855 downwards.
CTTGAGTTTCTAATTAACAAGAATTACAATTCCTAATAAATCTAAATATATGTATTGTGTCAAATATTTCTACACATACTTAATAAATTACATAAATGATTATACATGACAGCAACTTTAATTAAATAACACGAAGTAAAGGTATTTACCTAATCATCTCTTGTAAAAGAACTGTTATAGCACCTGCCAAACAGTACTCCCGTTTCAAATTTTATACAAATGCAAATTCTGTTTATCAATGTCCCTTATCTGATACTAGCTTCACACAAATATAAAAACTTCAATGTTAGAATTTTATCATTTCAAAATTAAAACTTTATTTTTTGTGTTGCATTTTCAAACACTTCAATTGTTAATGTTAAATAAAAGAACACATAGCTGAAACTTCAAGGTTTACTATAATTCTCAAAAACATTTCCTGCATGCATACAACAGGTTACATCTTGAAATCTTGGATTACATCAAAATCACAAGAATCCATTCTGGTACAGTAATGTAGGTTTGTTGCCTTTGTCACCTGTATCAGCTTGTAAGATTTTACTAAATTCTGATTCAGATTTATTAAGGACCACTAATTTAAAACTAAAATAGTATTTTTAAAACTTCATTTTGAATTACAAGAAGCAGTTGTCATCTTGACACTAAAATTATTTAAAATTTTTCCTGCCAAGCTGGCAGCTGCATTGTTAGCTTTCTGGTCTTCTGTTCAACATCACATGGAATCAAATCCCCAATGGGAATAGAGGTTTGTAGTAGTTTGAAATTTACTGTAAGTTGTAGGTTTTAGTATAATTAGTTTTTGTGTGCAACAAATGACTGTGGTGTAACAAAGCTTCTATTTAAAATTTCTTCTGAATGTACTCTAATACCAAGTTAATAAATTTGAATTAGTATATTGGAAGAATGTGATTTTTATTGTATGCTAATAAATTTATTTAACTAAGTAATTTATAATATAAATTTAATAAATTAAACATATAAATTGTGAACACAAATGAATTGTTAATTTTCCTCACTCTCACCCATATTTTGTCTTGAATTTTATAGATGTTCACTATTTCAATTAAGTTTTCCTAACTGTATGTTTTCTCTGTTCTTTAGGTTGTGGATATGGCTGCTGTGCTGGAAGTTATTACAGCATTGGAAAAGGCTATGATAACAAAAGAAGCTCTAGAAGTAAAAAATATATTTTGCTAAATTTTTATTTTTAAACTTTAAGTTTTAGAATAAATTATAATTGTTAAACTAGTCTAAAGTTAACTATGTAAACTACATAAACTCTGAAATAAGATGTTATGTAATAAAGATAATATAAAAAGCAATTGTCTCTTAAACTTCTATATAAAGAGTGTTTAAAATAATTGTCCCCCTGTGATTCTTCAAATAATAGGCAGCTAAGAATATTGAAAAATTTATTTTCTAAAATACACACACATTTACTTCTGGTTTCAACATACTTAAACTTGTGGAATAAATATTTGTACCTGAACACTTTTTTGACTTGGTTATTGTTAAAATAAGTAAACCAAATTATCAATCTATATTTTAATATTTTCTGATCTATTTATTCTGAAGCCAAAATCTAATTTATATGACTTAGGTAATCTTGAAATTATATAATAAATTGATATATTTCAAACTCATTGAATAAAGAATAGTTTTTTATTTAATACTATGAATGTGTTTTTCATTGAAACTAAAGTATATCAAATTTTAAGAAACCAAATTGAGTAAAACCATTAACCAAGATAAGTAATTTGCTGTGTAATGTTTATGTTGATCTTAGATACTATTATATACTGCTTGGGGTGACGTATTGGATAAAAAAATAAAATAAATTAAAAGCTAGGCATGTTAAAAGTAATTAAAAGAGCATTCATTAAATCTGAGACCTGACTCGGTAATCTTTAGTTGCTAAAAAGCATCATGAAGAATAGAAATTTTGTACAAGAGAATACACCAGACCAATAATTGGGCCAATATACTCTGTAACAGATGAGACTTCGAAAATAATATGAAGAAAACTGACCAGAATTTATTTAACTGTAGTATTTTCAGTTAATACAAGGGTCACATTTTAAAAATTTTATGAATATATCTTTCTTAGTGTATCCAAGATTTTATAGTGGCTATTGTATATATCTAAGAGGTGCTATAGCTCTCCAAACTTTTTCATTTGTTTTTAATTTATTTATACTTATAATTTCTTATTTGATTCTTGGCAATAAATGAATGATTAAAATTTTAGTAACATGTTAATTTGTTACTGGAATCTGATATGCTAATAGTCTATTTAATAATATTTATAAATGGGAAAGAAGTTAACCGCTATGAAGGTAGAGGTACTATCATTTCATCAAATTATGAAGTTCGTATAAATGCATTTTAGGTGCTATGGGAAATTTTCTTTCATATTTTCTTTGAGAACCCTACTAAGGTATACCTATTAAAGGCATTTTATGGTCAATTATGCATTTTCTCTTTTAAAGAAGCTATGACTCATAGATAACGTAAATATTTTCCTTTTGCAGATGTATCATGACTGCTCTAGTTTTTCAGGATAAAATGTGAAACCAGTACTAAATATTACAATTATATATATTAACATAAAAATTAAAAATAATGATGTGAAATTTTTTTGTATTAAGTTTTTATCTCTGTAAATGTTCCAATTCCAGCGAAATTGTTGCTTTCAATGTAGTTGACATTTTTACAAGTATTTAAAAAATTTTTTAGAATTTTATGATTTAGTTCTTGTAAAATTGGGGGGTATTGCAAAAAACTCAACATAATTTCAAAGTAATTTTAAGTAAATAAAAGACTTTGATTACAAATTTGGAAGCGTTTCCAAAAGAATAGTGTTGTGAAAAGAGTACACCACCCTATTTTGGGATTCAAAATAGAACATAAATAAATAGTAGAAATTGAAAACAATTAAATTCTGTTCTAAGTTTCTTTTTACCATTATGAACTTTGGATAAGTAAGAAGCTGAGAATCAAACATGATATTGGATTACTTTATATATGCATTTCTAAGCAATAAAGAATTCCACTGACCAAATCTAATCTATTTGTAAGATGTAGGTCATTAAGATTTTAAACTATAAAAGAAAAGTGCAATTTATAATTATTTTAAATCTATGTAACATAAATTGTTACATAGATTATGTAACATAAATTGTGTTTGTATTTGTATAACAGTTTGGAAAAGGAATTAATTTTTCCTAAGGAAAATAATAATAATCAGAAAAAAATTTTGGACAATAGATATGTAATAAAATTTTTGATACTTAATATTCTGATTTGTTTAAGGGAAAGAAATAAATATAAGCCAAAACTCTTAAATGAATACATATTGAACCTTCAAAAATTTCATTGCTGATTTTGAAACCTATAAATTATAAGCAAAGTGATTAAAAAAATGTATGGAAGCAGAAACTTGAAGGGAATATAAAACCAGCTTGTTTCCTGTTTTTGGAATGTAGTGTTTAAAAGATTAAAGCATCAAATTTATATTACACATGTGAAAAAGAAAATTTCAATAAGTTGAAAAGTTGCTTGTACTCATGTTGAAAGAAAATAAAAGGAAATGAGGATAAATAAGATTTAAAAAACTTTCACTTCAATAGAGCACATTAGAACAATTTTCCTGCATGATATTTCAAATGTTTAGAATTAGCATATTGACTTTCTTTAATCACTTTAAAATCTATGGAAAAACAAAATGGAATTCGATAATAGAAATATTGTAGGTTCTCTTCTCCTGCAAAATTAAAAATTGTGTTATTATAACATTTGTGTTTGAAAATAACATGGATATTTATCTTTTCCAATCCTCAAAGTATTTTACAGTTTATATAAGTTTTAAACCAAAGACATTTAATAGTTGTCTGACTCTAACAATTGAAAAGTTGTTTTGTGCAAATAACTTCACAAGAGAATGATACAAGATCATGTCATGTAAGATTATTTAATGGCCTTATTTTAGTTGAAATACTGATACTTCAAGTGTGTGACACTTCTACAACTAACGGACTTTTACAAAGTACTTTATTTCATTGATGAATAAAACATATTAGTATCTAGTACTTTGTAAGAAAAAGTATCAGGGCCGGCCATACATAGAATACCTTATTGGAGGAATAATGACAGTCATTGTTTAAATCACTCATTTTCCTACAGTGTGTAGTTTCTTTTATCACATAATAAAGTATTAAATTTATGTAAAATAAGTTTTGTTTTGGTTACTTGCAACAAAAAAGTTTTTAAAGTAAAAATTCTTATAACAAAAATTCAGTTAATCTGATTTATATATGTATATGTGTGTGTGTATTAAATACAAATCAAATTATAACTGGATTATAATAAATATATATATAAATTTGCTGTTTTATTAGAATAAAAATTTTATGAAGGGGATACTGATACATAAAAAAATCAATTGAATATTTAACACATAAAAAATGTATTGTACACTTTCTCATTTATTTGCAATTCCATTACTTAAGTTGTCAAATTTTTGGCGTAAAACACTGGTTGCTAAAATATTATGTAGCCTTTCATTGTAAGGAAGTTATTTACCTTTGATTTAAATTTTGAAATTATATTTTAGCTTTTATAATTTACTAACTTTATTTAATATAGTTTTGTATTCTAATCCAATCTGTGAATTGATTAAATATTTTTTTACTATGAATATTTTTGCAGAAAATATTTTTTCAAATGCAAGATGGTTAAATTAAAAGTAGGATGTATTAAAATATTTTTTTGGGAATGACTTGATATTTTTGATTATTTAATATCAAAACAGATATTTAAGTAATTTTGTAAACATGCATTCAAAAATTAATCAGTAAGCAGTAAAATAAAAAAGATGTGACAAAATAAGTAGCAATTATGTTTATTAAAGAAACAAAAATCATATGAAGTTGAAAATAATATTGAATACTTTTATATTTTACAAGTTGTCATTGGAGGCATGTGATTGACATTTATCTGCATATTAAATTTATAGCATTTATTTGCTTTCTATGTTATCAACCATTGCTGAATCAAGTAGTTGCTAGTTTTTCTATAGACTAATTTTAGCAAGCTGTCAGTGGAATAGTTAATGTTCTGGCTTTCAGTTTATATGTTTGACTCCTGCTGGGGCCTGGAATCCCCTTCAAACTGCACGCTGGTCCAAATAGCCCTTGTGTATAAAAAGTTATAATTGAATAACAAACCAAAACCTTATGGGCTAGTTTTCCAAGCCTGTGAAAAGCAGATGCAGGAAATGTGTATATACATTTCGATTGAGGCCATTCCAAAGATTCTCAATAGAATTAAAGCCAGATGATTGTTATCCATTGTATATGGCAAATGACCATAGAAAATAAACCTTTATTCCTGTAAGGTCAGGAACCAGTGCTGGTTGAAATTTCAGTCATTTTAACCAGCACTGGTTGCTGACCTTACCAATTTCAGTCAATTCATTTAAAAACAGCAACTTAGTTAAAATATTTTTCCTATCTTGTACTCTTCATTTATTATTCATGGTGTTGATTAAATTTAGAATAGTGGCTATTAATCATGTGAGGGTTTTAAATTCTAATAAAAAATATTTATTATTTATATAATATATTTTAAGAGAATCTTTCAAATTTTTTATGCAATCATTTCTAATTTAATTGATGCTATGACTAAATCTTGTCTGCTACTAAAATTTACTAAATCATTTTTAATATTCCATCATTTTTGTAAATGATTAGAAATTATATGTATGCCAATTTGGTTTACAACAAATGTATAAAAAAATTGCAATTAAATTAAATTTTTAGTTTTTTGAAAAAATGATATTTAGAAAAGTGCTCACACTATATATAAACTTTTAATTTCATATTTTTTGTTTTAGTTCATCAACTCTTATTAATAAATTAAATTTAATTTTTGTATTTCAAATGCTTTAAGAATTTCTGCAAACGGATTTTCTTTTAATATTCATATTGTGAAATGCTGACAAATTGCATTTGCTTTGAAAGCAAAACATTGATTTCAAACTTTATAAAAGTGGAGACGTTTTTAGTTTATTTTCTTGGTGTAAATGAATTTTGGATTAATCTCAGAATTTTATTTTGATTATAAATAATTCTTCTGAGCTTTAAATATTTTGGTTGGAATCTCTTGTTATATTGATGATTCTTTCATCATATGGTCTCAAAATTAAATGCTGAGCTGTTAGTTAAATGCTTAGTCTCTGATCTTTAGTTTTGTGTTTGATTTATAGATAGTTATATTGGGGTGGGTTCAAAATCCACTTTAGATTGCTGCTGAATTAGCTTTTCTGTTCAAAAAGTGTAGTGATAAAACAAATCTAACATCTTAGAAATGAAAACTTATTTCTCAATTTTAATATGTAATGAATTCAATTTTATGTTTTTACAGAATATTATGTAAACTATTTCATTTATCAAATGCAAGATTATGAATTTATATCTTAATCTATATCTGATTTTTATATTTTAAAATGAAAGAAAAATATCAAAGAATTAAATGGAAATTTATCCATTTGATTTATTGAAATGTTTCTTTCATCTTTTGGACTGTTTACTATATTACAAATAGATAACCTTGCAAGAAATGTTTCATTTAATGTGATTTGTGTGACATTGTAATTATCAACTTTAATTTTGTTTTAAATAGACTGCAAATGTTGTGATGATAATTTAAAGAGAAAACAGTCTTTCTTTCAAGTTAACCAGGCTTGCAGCCTGTTATAAATTTTACTCTTCACTTTACAACGAATCTCAATTCAACTCCGCACAAAAATTTCAGTAGATAAACATAATGATATAGTATATTTTTAAGTGTTCAGTTATTTGTAAATCTAGCTTGCTGCTGAAAAGTTAGTGCTCTGAACTTCAGGTTTATGAGTTTATCTATATATATAATATGCATTCATGCTAACTAAGCATTCTCCCTAAAATTTTAGTTCTTGCATTTTAGATAAAATAATTTCTCTTTACTCTATAATAAGTTTTAATAGATTACTTGTAAAACAAACTCTAAAGCATATTTTTGAATCATTATTTACGATCTTTTTAGATAACAGGTAATGTTAAATTATTTTATATTCATATGTCCTTTTTTTATTTTTTAGAGAACAAGAATAGGAAAATACATCAATGAACTTAGAAAAAGAACTAATAATGAGCAACTAGCACGCCGAGCAAAGGAGTTAGTAAAAAGTTGGAGAAGACTCTTACCCCAGACTCAAGAACGAGTTAATGGTGAGGAAATACATAATAGTATTTCCTCGCCAGCAAACATGACTGTGTTAGGACCTGGTCCTGGGCCAGGTTTTGGACCAGGCCCTGGGCCAGGAAACAGAGCGCAAAAAACTTGTAGTTCAGTGCCTGGAACTCCAAGATACAAGGCTTCAAGTCCATCTGTTATAATTGAGCGATCTTCTAGTCCCTATTTCTCTAGTGCCTCTAATAGCCCATTATTAAATTCTTCTGTATTTCAGGGATCAAATTCATCACCAATGCCATCTAACTATGCACCTGTTAAAATGGCAGGGTGTCAACTGAATGCACGAACTGATTCAAACTCTTTAAATACAAACTATGCAAGTAATCAAAGTAAGAATAATACAACTTACAGTCAAATTATAATGCCTCTAAGTCCATCAGCTCCTAGGGAAGATAGCAATATAACAACCAGTGATATGTGTACTTCACTATCTTTACCGAGGAACTTTTCCAATGTTAGTCCTGGATTGAAAAGCAATTCCAGTTCTGTCAGTCCTGCTATGAATGCATCTCAAAATATGTGTTCTAAAAGTGTTTCTCCAACATCAGCTCTTTCAGTTCATTCCAGCTTGGACTTAGCTAAAACAAATGCTGCCAATAAGCGCCTGCGAAAAGAAAATTCATATAGTTATTGTTCCTCTCCTGAAGTAATTACTCTTGATGATTCACCACTGGGCAATGGTATGAGTGAAGCAACTGAAAATATTTCACTTAGTGAGAGTTCTACTTTTGTCACTATTAATCTATGCAATTCCAATTCTGTTGAGGATGATAAAACAACTTCCAGCTTGAAAACTCCAAAGAGAAAAAGGAGCTTTGATAAAAATGAGCTTCATGAAAACAGATTAGGTGACATGTTAGCTTCTCTGCCTTCTGGTTCAAAACATCCAAAAGTTAAAACTACTCAGCAATTAATTGCTGATTTGCAGGCAAAGAAAGGACTAAACACTGCTCTATCTCCTAATAGTATAACAACAATAGATACTCTTCACTGTTCAGAAGCTGAAGTATCTCGAACAAAATCAGAATTGTTAAAGAAATTTTTGATTTCATCCCAGTCTGCTACAAGTGACAACAATCATGAGAGCCCAGTTAATGATTCTAGTGTTTCAATTTCAAGTGATTATGAGTCACATCATATTTCAGATGTTCCTTCTGTGATAAATTCAAGCTTGGAAATTTCCTCAAGCATTTCTTATCCGGACCCTGTTGATGAGGAAATAAAGAGCATTCTTTCAGCTTTGCCTCCAATTAATCTAGCTGAAACTAATGTTGAAGAGGATTATTCTTCACCAAATCAACCTACATCTTTGACAGATGATTTAAATAAGCTGGAAACTACCTGGGAATATGTAAATGGTGTTTATGATTGTTATGGTAATTGGAAATCATGGCAAGAATGTACTGAACAAAGATCTTACCAGGGAGAAAGCTTTCAAATAATGCCTTATGTAAATATTGATTAGATATTTAAATTGTACACAAAGTGAAGGAATTTTATTTCCTTTTTTAAAATATCATATATAAAAACCTTTCTGATACAGAGTTATATATTTCATATGGTTTAAGGATGTGATATCTAAAATTAATTTTTATATCTATTTTTTGTTACAGTTGCAGTATAGTAGTTTATGCCTTTATTTTTATTTATTTATTATTATTACATTTAATTTCAGCAAAGTGGAAGCCTTAAATTATTGTTTATTAAATAGCTTAAACAAAGCTGCTTCATTGCTTTATAAATACAAAACAAAACCTAACATGTATAAGCATCCTTAAATTTTTGTATGGTGAGTCATTGTTTAAATTTGTCATTTCAATTTGTTGTACAAACTTGTTCAGATAATATACATTTTATTGCTTAAACATGCTATATAATAACTAAATGCACTTTGTACTCATTAATGTTTTAAATTTAATTGCATTTGATTTCAATTTAAATGTGATATAAATTTCAAATAATTGTGATACCAATTAGTTTAAAGATTGAGAATAATAATTTGAAGTAAAAGGTAATGTGATTATTGTTGATTTAATTATAAAGATTAAAATTCTGGAAAGTTATTTCAAAATTTAATTGTGTATTATGTTCAGCAATATAGCTTTTCAATAAAATATATCATACTTAATAAATTTTTGATAAATTAATAACTGTCTAGCTAAAGCTAATTTTAATTTTATAAGATTTGCAACTTAAATAAATTCACTCATATGAAATGTTGTATTTTTATCGGGATTAAGTAAATCTATTGCTTTTTCGTTTTAAAAACTAGTAATGGAAAACATCTTAGTTATAGAGGTTTTTTTGTAAATTGATAATTTTGTTATTAAACTACCAAGAGATTTTAGTTAGGCTTATAAATAACTGCTTTGCTATATTTTATTTGTTGCATATTTGAATGTTAAAAGCGTCTAAGATAATTGTGATATAAAATTTTAGAACTATCTGTATGAAAACTATTACTTTTGTGTCAAAGAAAAATTTTTTTTATTTTAGCTGAGTACATAATCATGAATACAGTTAGAATTTCTTTATTATGTATATTTTAAATCTAAGTGATTTATAAAATTAGTTATTGATATAATTTTAGTCGTACTTTGTTATTCAATTATTAGTTCTAAGTTTTAAATATTAAAATATTTTTTGAGTCATTTTAAATGGAGTTTCATTAATAGTATATTTTATGTGAACATCTACATTTGACTGAATCTTAATTTTTTTATAATAGCACTGAAAACTTCACACTTCTGTAAAGCCTGAGAGATGTGAAAATTTTGAATGTAAAAATGTCAAAATTTTGCAATGACAGCTATAGAATTTAATTAGTTTTAATCTTTCATGTAGTCCTTAAATTATTCATTTAAAATTCACATAGAACATTTATTTTAATAAAATATGCAATTTTTTTCAATACAGTGAAAGGAAAAAAAAAAAAGTTTTTAGAATTTACAATATATATAATTTTCTGATTTAAAAAGGTGTTTGATAATTAATTTGTTATAAGATTCTCCTTGCTTCTCTATTTTCCAATGAATTCCTTCATTTTTGTAAAATACAATTTTCTTTATTTAAAAATTGTGCTGTATCTGTTTCTTTTTCATAGGATTTCTATTACTTATATTTGTGTGAAATTAATTTTTATCATTCTAAATACAGAAGATGCTCGTTTTTACGAACTTGTTGAGACCAGTTTCATCAGTAAAATAATTTGTAAAAAAGAAAGTTCCCAAGATAGAAAAATAATGTACTAGATTATTAAAATCTGATTTTTTTTACCAGACTATTTTTTCGTTATAAATAAAATATTAGATATATTTAGATTGCACTGTAAGAAACACATGCAAAATAAGGTTCTTATTTAAAACCACTTCCACCATGCAATTTCTTAACTCTCAAACCATGTCTTGCTTTAAATTTTTGGAACTGTCAGATGCTTTGAAATCTTTTATATTCAGCTTTATAAGAAAGCAGTTGGATTTATCTTTAATGACATTATTTTCAACATGAATTTTTATTTTTCTCAACCAAACTAACAAGTCTTTTTCCAGTTTAACGTTTTTGATTCTCTACAATGTTTTTGAGGGGGAGCACTTTCGCTTATTCTATTTCTTTTTTCATATTTTTTTCCATGCTTTTAAAATTTTTGTGAGGTTGTTCTTTGGAATTCATATTTTCCTGGAAAATTTTGTCTTTGCCTACTTTCAGAATTTGCTTTTTACTTCAACTTCATTTCTTCAGCTGCTAAAAATCCTCACTAAAATCAGCTCAAACTCTCAACAGACTAAACTTCATGAATTGGATTAGATGCCTTTGTTTTTGTCATTAGATGCCTTTGTTTTCTTTAAAATAAAAATTGCCATGATAGAATAATTACGTGAACTTTGTTTTTAAATTAAATATATAAAATTTACCAAATTTTATTACATAGAATTTACACTAAAACAATTTGAATATTTGCATTGCAATATAAATTTTAAAATGGATTTTGTGATGGCTATTTAACTGCTCATCATATTTATTTAACATTTTCAATTTCTTCTATGGCAGTTTTGCAAAAAACTAATTAAAAAATTGTTATTTACCCAAATTACTAGAAATAACTCCCGAAATTGGTTTAATTTTGAACAAATTTTAACTGATTTTGCTGGGGTATTGATAATTGAAGATTTAGGGGTATTGACATCAGTAAATTTGATTTTAAAAATTACTGTAATAAAATATATATATATATAAAAGATGAATTTTTATTGAAGTTTATTCTTTCTGAAATTCCCAATAAAATTCCAAACAGTTATAAAAACAATTTTAAAAACATTAATTACTTAAGCATCTTGTAATTATTTAAAAATGTGTATTTGCAGATTATTGTTTATAATAAATTTAAATTTAGGTATTAACAAAAATATGAAGCATTTTTAAAATTAATTAAGTGAATTATTTTTATTTTCATTTAGATGGTGCATATATTTTAATTGTAATAATACTGAACAATTTTTCTTTTTAAAATCCATTTAGATTTTTTCACTGTCTTAAACTATTTGACGTGTAAAATAAATTTAGTCATTTTATTAGATGTGATAGGTGATTGATTTCTCTTCTAATATTTATTATCTATCCTGTGCATAATTTGAAATGTAGTAGTAAATTTAATTGCTTCCATAAAAATTTAGGTAGAATTAATTAAGCATTAAAATAAGATTTTGTTAAATGTAGGATGGTTCACATAAAATGTTATTTGTTGATTTTTATAACTGGATGTTTAAATTTTTAATTTACTTTTATATTTTTGTTGACATTAAAATATAATAACTTTTTTGATAATTTAAATGTGCGATTTTTAAATATGTATATAAGATGTTTTGAGTATTGATGTGTAATTGGTTTGATTTTGTTGAATTATAATCCTTACTAAAATTTATATTTCCATGATGCTGAATTTCTTTATTATGGAGCATATTTATGCTCTTGATGTTTATGCTGTACATAAAATTCAAAATGAAGAAACAATACATTTTATGGCAGTTATATTTTGTGAGATTTTTGTAATTAGATTTCTAATAAATGCTTGATTATAAATGTTTGGCTGTTACAGATAAAATAGAAATTTAATTTTGTGATGGGACTGAATATACTTGTCTCTCACACCAATAATAAAAATATAACTGAAGAAAACAAAAAATCATTCATTTTTTATAAGTATTTCATTTTGTTTTATGTGCCCAAATAAAGATAAGGCTTGCTATTTTTATTATAAATGTTTTTTCTAAGAGCATGTAATAAGGATTATAATGAAAAAACCAATTGCATAGCAATTACAATTTCAAATATTTATAATTTGCCTTAAATCTCGTTATTTAGTCATTTACACAATGAAATTTCCTAAATTATTTATATTTAAATTTTTAAAGAATAAAATACCATAAATTTTGCAATTTTATTAAATTCACAACTGATGTTAATGTTTTAAATTTATTGATATAAGTTTATATTTTTTTTAACTGATATTCCTGGTGAATACTGCAGCTTTCAAGGTAAGCATAAACATTTGCTTAGGAAAATGAAATATTTTCTAATGATTATTATGGGTGTGTTCCAAATGTTTTGGAGATTATTGTCCATGTTCACAAAAGAAAACCAAATTTTTCATTTCATTTGTTGGGAAATTATTTTGTTTGGCAGTTGAATCTGTTTTGTATATATTGAAATCTAAATTATATAATGAATTCTACAACGATTTCGATTATACAAATGTGGTTTGATGCTTGTAAATTCATATATTTCAAAGGAAATGTTATATTTTAATACCTTGATATGTGCATAAAAAGTAAATATCTATTTTTGAGAGTAAAATGTATAAAGAGTGCATTTGTACTTACACATATGAGAAATTGTATATAACTATAAGTATATTATATGCATACATATGCTTATATATTGCTGAAAATGTATCAATCTAGTCTTAGTGATATTTATAAACCTTTCATTTCTTTCTTAAATCGTACTATTTAGGTTTTTCTTCAATAATCGCTCATTTTTTTAATATATTAAATTTTATTGTGGAATTCATTAACAACACTACTCATAAAAAAGAGTTGAAATTTTTCTGTGGTACATCACAACCCATATTTACGATTTAAATTTGCTAGGAAAGTATTTTACCCACTCACGATATCAATACTCCCTATTTTGTTTGTTACTGTGGCCTTATAAATAAAGTTACATGTTTGTCTATATTTCATATCTGCTAAAATCATGTTGTTACTTGTAGGTACTTATGCACTCTTAAAAATTAGTCCCTAATAATTGAAGGTATTTGCAGTAAATTAAAATTCATGGTACTGTTTTGTGTAAGTGTTGATCAGAAAGAAAATTATAAGTTTGTATAAATTGATATTATTTTAGTGACTTTCAAAATTTATACAGTTTCTTTAAAAGGTACTGTTACAACTGCACAATTTCCATATCATTTCGTCTGATTTGCTGTAGATAGAATTATAAAGCACGTTTTTATATATCTGTGATAAAACCTGTCAAGCTTAAAGTGCTTTACTGAAAATGAAAACCAAAATATTGAATACTTTTTACTGACAAGCATTTAAAATAATTAAAATTTTGATTTATTTAATCTGGTTAATAAATATTTTCCAATTACTAGTAAAATGTCATTTTTTTCTTAAGTTTTTGTTGCATTCCAGGAGTTCCTTCTTCTTACATAAATTAAGGTTTTTAAATTCTAAAAGCACTGTTGGGTTTATAATGATTTATCCTTCAGTGTAAAGGATTTAAAATTACGAGATACTCAATTACAGTGTAATGCTGAATAAGAGTTTTGTTAAACAATACAATTTTTTGTTTATTAGTAAACATCATTTTTTTTAAATATTTCTGAAATTGTGAACATTTAATTTTCAAAATAGTATGAATAGATTGCTGTTTAAGAAATTATTAAGTGCCAGCTTTCATTTCTAGTGATGGTTAATTTTGATCTTGTAAGAAGTAATTTTTATTCAAATTTTTAATTTTTTTAAATATTTCTAAATATATAAATGACTGTTGAATAATAAACAAATTTTTTGTTATTCTGCAAATGAAATTGTATATTAGAATTTTAAAATATCAGATATTTGTGTTCACAAGACCTGAAATATGGGATAAATCACTGAAATTCTAGTTATTTCTTTAAGAACATTTAATGAGCTTGAAGCTAGTAACTTGGGCAAGGTACTATGGGAAAAGTTTAATATTGATTATGTGGTGTTTTATAAAAATTTCTTTAATTCCATAAAAAAAAAAAAAATCCAATGTTACACCAATGATTTTGCTATAGTTTTATAGTGAGTGAATGATTAGCACACTATTTATTTTACTAAATTTCAGAAAGTAAAATCAAAAATCCTAAAATTCTCTGAACTATTAAGGAAAATGGAATAAAAAGATTCATATCAAATTTTGTGACAAAATTCAGAAGGAATTATTTATCTTTACAGTTCAGGTATTTTAGAATAATGAAGTTAAGAGTTTTTCTGTTTGAAAATGTTTAGAGTTTAATTTTGAGGTAAATGTTCTTTTGTATTTACTATCAAAATTTTATGTTAATTATCATTAAAATTATGTGAATCATATTTTAATGTGACCCTCTTGTGGAATTTTTGTCTGTAATGACTTTAGATAAATGAATTTGGGTTAAAAATGTGGTCCTATTTGCAGACTTTAAATTTGTCAAGAATGTTTTTAGAAACTGATGCTTCATAATGGATAAGTTACTGAAAACTTGTGTTCATGGTGAGTTGTTGAATTGGAGAATGGATGTCTTGAAAACCAAATAGCTGGCTGCTGATTGACTTACTTAGAAATTAAGTGTTTGGAAGATTGAATTTCTTTTCCAAATACTAAAAATTAAGAAAATTAAAAAATATTTTTAAAAAAAATAATAACATCTCAGCATTTTCTATTTGAAAGTTAAATAAAAAATCATCTATTACATCTTAGATTTAAATATAATTTGTATTTATTTTTCTTTATCAAAATAGAATTATAAATATAGAACATTTTAAAAGTCTACTTTTCCATTTTGAGTATTTAATAAAATGTGTATTAACTTTCATTCCAAATTGTAAACTGTAGGTCCCTGTCTAATTAGCCTCGTGTGCAAAACATAACTGTTGAACAACCAACTAAGCCTTTTTAGATTCAGACTTCATATTTATATGCTCATACTTTGAATTTATTATTTTGAAATAGTCATTCTATGAAACTAGCAAAAAGAAACAGCAAATAAAAATATATTGAATATTTTTCCATGACCTATTATTTCTTTGGAAAGTGCATTGACCCAATTCAGCATCTACACACCATGAATTATAACTTGTTTATTTAATATGCAATTTTTAAAACTGTTGCTGAAATTTAATGTCGGCTGTGCATTGACAAAAAAATGAAAATATTAAAAGAAAACTATTAATATGTAGGCATGTAGAAAAAAAAAGAACCACCAGGAAAAATAAATTTTAGTACTTTTTATTAATAAAAAGATGAATAAACTTAATTTTTTGGGAAAATGAGGTGAAATAAATTTGATTTTTCAATTCCTATTTAACTATCCATAAATAGTGAAGAAAATACAGAGATTTTTTTTATTTGAAAATTCTAACTTACTAAGTATTTAGGTATCTTTAATTTTAATGCAAACAATGAAATCCAAAAAAACGATTGATCATTTGGTAATGATCTGCTGACCAAATGGTTAATGCTTTAGCCTTCAGTTCAGCATTTCGTGGTATGAATCGTACCTCAATCTTGTATATTTGTAGTGGTTCTGAATCCAATATAATCTCTAGGTCTGGTCTAGTTAGTCTGTGTGTGCAAAAATGTCTGTTAATTGAAACAAAACTTAGTAGCAAAGTTTAGACAGGTTTTTAAAAAATTTTACCAAAATATCTTAAAATCTATTATTAAATATTTCTAGATATATATTTACTTAAATCCTGAGTATTTGTTTTTGAAGAAAAAGATTGGTTAAAAAGTAATCTTGGAATTATATTTTATATTACCTTTTGCAAACTTAAAAAATTCATTAATATGGCAACGAACAAAGCTGTTTAAGTATATTTTTCTAGCAATGTAGACTTATGCATTGCATTTTTTAAAATTCAGAGAATATTATGTAATTTTCTTAATTATTGAAATAATAAAAATGTTGGTTTATCACACCATTTAGATGTTTTTCAAAAAAGTTTGCTTTGTTTTAGTGAATATTTTCTAGAAACAAGTACATTCAACAGGATGATTCATTAAATATATTATTTACCTTATTTTTTCAAATAAGTTTACTACTAATTATATGAATTTGCTTAAAGTTCAATGTATGTCGAGAAGTAATTTAATTTTATATTTTGAAGGATATTTTTGTATCTTGTTTACATTTAAATGTTGGATCAATTTCATACAAATGAAAAATACAATTTCAAAGCAGATCTGAGATTTGTTATTTATTTTTATCATTTCTATCAATGTTTAAATAAATTAAGTACAACTTAAATAATCAGTTTTTATATTAATTTAAAATGAATATTTGGCATGTTACCATTTATACAAATCCTTGTATTTCTTTAACAAGATGTGCTTTAACTGTATATTATTTCTTAAGATCTTAATAAGCTTCTATTTGATTTATAGCAAAAGATGAGTTGAAGAAGCTTATTTTTTAATTTGTAGAATAATAACTTTGAAAAATGCGATATTTAATGGAAAAATTTAATATCGCATTTTTCAAAGTTATTATTCTACAAATTAAAAAATAAGCTTCTTCAACTCATCTTGTAATACAATTTAATTTTGTATACATTAAGTCTTCAGTTTACAAATTTGTAAAGAAAATTTTTTTTTCTTGTTCTATTTATTTATTGATTGTTGATATTTTTTCGCCACTGTAAGCTTGGTAAGTTTTCAACACATTGCTGTTACTTCTAAAAATCTTAAGTAAGGGATTTTGGTGTAAAATGTTTTAGTTTATCGCTAAGTAGAGCTGTAGTTAAATAATTTGTGAACTTACTATATAGTATTTAGTGAAAGACCTAAAATTTCTTTTTCCTTTTTTTTTTTTTTTTTTTTTTAAAAAAAAAAAGTTACCTTTCAAGTGTCAATTCTTATTTATCTTCTCTGTTAGCTTCTTGTAAAGAGTAAATGACTAAAATTGTACTCTTAACTTTTAATTTAGTATTTTTCCAAGATATACAAATCAAAAGCCCTAGAAATTTTAAAATATTATGTCTATTCTGTTTTATTTTGAATTGAGAAAATGTAATCATGTGTTAATTGTTTTACTTTTTTAGTTTGTATTTTAATGATATTAAAGAGTTATAAAATATCAATTTAGGAAACTAATTTATTTTTTTGAAAAATCTGCAGGTTTCATTTTTTCTGTTAGTTAAAACTTCTACAATATATTTCTTAAGTCATTGTTCCATCATGAGGTAGGACACGAGTTTCAAGAATTTTAAAATATTGGTTGTGCTTCAAAGTTCCTTCTACAATGTACAGACAACCTGAACCATATATAGAAAACACACTCCACACCATAACTTGTGTGGGATATTTCAGTCTGTGCTATACGTTCAAGTTTAAATTTCTTTCCTGCTCTTTAAGGATTTATTGTCTGCATTCATTAGAAATTTTAAACATTCTTAGATTCATCTCTAGAAATTTAATAAACACGCCTGGAATTTAATTACTTTTAATAAAGTTTTATTAAACTGTTCTAAAATTTAAAAAAAATCAAACTATAAACAAAATTAATCAAAACGAAACTAATTCAAACTTGGGGAATTTTCATTTTCTAGTAATTATAACAGAATTAAGAGCATTAAAGAACAAATATATTTGTTTTTACCTTTTCTTATTCATATTATGATGACTTTTCGACACTTTTAGCCCAAAACATTTGTGATTTGGTCATTTATGACCTAACTTTGGCTTCTTTTTTTCTGAGATTTTGCAGATAATCCTACTTGAACCAAAATTCTTACTGAACTTGAGCAATATTAATTCCATCTTGCTTCATTTGATCATTTAATTGTTTTGATGTAAGTCTTGGATTTTAGGGAGATAAGTTCGTCTATTTTCTCTTACTACTTGGAGTAAAATCGGTTTTAAACCACATTTTCATATTTGAGAATAAACAATTTTTGTGTCTTTATAAAATTGCTAAAAAAATAAATAAATAAAAAAATAATACAGTTTCAGTTCTTTTGTATAGCAAAGTAAGAAATGCCAAAAATATATTTTTTGTTCTTTGTTTGAAAGAAAAAATAGATGAATATGAAGTAAAAGAAATGCATATACAGTGAAAAATATTAGGGTTAATTTTTTTTTTATTATTATATTGAATTCTGAGTAATCTGAATTGATTTTTGTGATCGAAACAATGTATAATGGAGTTAGAAAAGAAAGTTACATTGGATGAAAGTATTGATGTCAAAAAAGTATTTGCAAAATCTTAGTTATGTGTAAGGTGTGATAAGTCATTTTTTATTACTGTTGGCATCAACAGTAATAAAAAATCCATCTCCAGTGATGAAGCCAAAGTTTTGAATGTTCCATGCCTAAAAAATAACTTTAATTATAAAAATGTTTCTAATTGCTTGTTTAACTATCAAAGTAATCCAAACATTTTCTGCATGATTGATACCCAATAAATGAAATGATATTTCAAAAATCAACTCGATCAGGGGTAGCCAAGACGTCGACTGGTAGACCGTGAAGACGTTTTAGGTAGTCCACGCTATAATCCCAATAATGGCCTCGGATATTTACAAATTAAATTTGTGACTTTTAACATAGAATCAATGAATTACTTAAAGTAAAAATTTACTACATTCTACGCTTTAAAACCCAAAACTAACTGTGCAAAGATTTAAGATTATATTGATTGTAAATATTTACCAAATTTTACTTTAATTAAGCTGCTATGTAGTTTTTTCCATGATTCATGAAATATTTTGAAGAGATAATAAAAGAATGTGCTTGTGCAGATGAAGTGCATTTCTAATTGCAAATTTTATAATAATTCACCCTTTAGTATAGATAGAGCTAATTATTTTGGAAAATATTTTTATATTTTACCAAATGTGCTCTTAATAATTTAGCAAAGTGGTAAGTGAGTAGTTGGTTTACTGGCTTCCAATTTAACAGTTCGTTGAGTTTAGTCAGCTTTCCCGTGCAGGACTTGAGAATCAAGCAAACTAATTTTTTGTGGGTTTCATTCCCAACCTAGTAATTTGAATCCATTTTAAACTGTCGATCCTGGATGAATTAGTCCTTGTTTGCAAAATGTGGTAACCAGACTAAATTCAGAAATTTTGCTTATGCTTGTGATTACATGTAGCTTTTCTTAGTGTATATTATCTTTTAAATAATCAGAACCTGTAAACAATGTCATACATCATGCTGTATTTACTCTAAATCATACAAATTAGCTCTGATTTTTGTGAGTATATGCAATACAATTTTCAGTAAGCAAAGTCCCAGTTTTTGTACATAATAGCATTTTGAAAATAGCTATGAATATTTGTTTTAAAGGTTTGAAAAAAGTTAAGTTATATGATTTCTGAA
This sequence comes from Latrodectus geometricus, assembly GCA_026290005.1. Lineage (NCBI taxonomy): Eukaryota > Metazoa > Arthropoda > Arachnida > Araneae > Theridiidae > Latrodectus > Latrodectus geometricus. The sequence continues at coordinate 171,953 of JAPDSC010012266.1, read as the reverse complement.
GTTATTAAAAAGTAATATGGGGTGAATGACTATTCTTCTTTAATAACTTGATAACTTAAGTATTATCAAGAAGTTTTTTTTAAAAAAAAAAATGTTTTGTGTATACCAATAGTTTCTGAAATGTGTTATTCTATGAAGAGAAAATTTTTCGAGAATCTTGTTTAACTAAACAATGCGCTCAATTTTGATATAATTAAATTGTAAAATCCATTTTTCTGGATTTTAAATTTTTAATAAGATCAACTTTTTTATTTTGAATTACATGAGTTTATTTAACTGAATGAAATATATATGTTTGATTTTCTAGTATCATAATTTTTCTTAAATATTTTGAATAAGGTTAAAAATTGCTCTTATGGATGTGATTGAATGGTATGATTAGCAGAATGCACCAGGAATGTCAAAATTTTATCCCATATTTGTCAAAGTTGATCAATTTTTGAAGAACCAAATTTATAAGATTTTATGTAATTCATTCTCATTTCAGTGTATATTTTTAATCACGTAAAACTTAAATGTGGAATTGCAATTTTCAGAACATTAAAATAGGAGTGGTTCTAAGTTTTAATTATAAAGTTGTCTAATGTGTGTACATAAATTTTGTCAAGCCTGCTACTTTATCTTGGGAATTGTGTTTATGCACAAAATTTAAAACTGCAATTGCAATTTAAAGCTTTTGGTTAAAAAAAAAAAAAAAACTAAGGTATTTTATCAGTATGTATTAACAAAAATAAAATATTTTATTAATTTGGTAGCCTAATTAAAGGATTATAAACTTGAATTTAAAAAAAAAACTATTAATAAAAGAAATACTTCAAATTTTTTTTTTAAATTGCCAGTTAACCACTCCTAGTTGACCTGGATTTATGTAAAAAAAAAAAATAATAATAATAATAAATTGTGTTTTATTTTAATGTTTATTGCTAAAGGATTTTAGTTATGAAACATTGAATCATTTGTAAGAATATTGTTTTTTAAAGTGTAAGAGCTTTAATAAATATTTTTATTCCTGAATTCACCACGAAGCTTTACTGTATATACCCGATATATGTATAATTTATAAACCACCTTATGCCACTTATTAAAATGCTTAGTTGCTAAAGTGAATGCCCATTTTTTTTTATTCCAGTGTTTTGTTTGTTCAAGGAAAACAAATGAATATTTGTTTGAAGCAATCTTCTAATTCTTAACAAAAAGTTTTCTGAAATATCTAAAAATTTCTTAGTTGGAAAAAATTTAAGTACATTAATGTGCCTTATATGTGTAATTTTGCATTGTTTATTTTGCCACTTTTGAATGTTTTTACTGTTGTAAACATACTGAGATTGTTCTAATTTCAGAAATACTTTGATTTCATTCTCTAATCTTTCATTTCTTAAAATCAAATTTGTATTTAAGTTATTTGAAATTTATATTGATTTTTTTTATGGCTATGAGTTACTTTTATTGTGCTCACACAGTTAATGTGTAACTTCATTGCAAATTTGTTTGTTCTTAGAAGAAAGTTTGTGTAATTATAGATATTGGTATTAGCCTTTCTCACTCTCAATAGTTCTTAAAAAATTATTTTTTGCTATTATAAATTTAGAGTAAACCAATTTAAACTTTTAACTGCATTTATGTATGATATTGATATTTAATGAATCATGTTCATATTGGCAGATTCTATGTACCATTTGTTAAATAAGCTAACTTAACCAACTATACTAATGTTTTATATTTATTTGAATGCCTACAATTTTTAAGATACTTTAATGATTTTGTTATATTTGCAATTCAAAAAATGAGGCATTATAACAAATTTAGTATAAATGTGATACTCAGCAATGAAATATGCTTTAAATATTTAAGACATTTAAATACTCATTGAATTGTATTAATGTCTTTTGCAACATTAAGTGCTTTAAAAACTTTTTAAAGAAACTACTATGCAATGAATAAGTATTTAAACAGAAATGTGATTGTATGTTCTTCATAACTTGTTATTAGTTTATCTATTGTGTTTTTTTTTTTTTTTTTTTTTTTTTTTTTAGTAGAAAATAATTTTAATTTCTTTAAAATATTTTTCTTTTAGATTGATTCCAGCTTTATTTATCATATATCTGTTTAGATGTTAAACTTCTATTGATTAGGCTATATTTGTGAAGTTTTTCATTATGGAAACTCGAAGTGCTTTATTTTCCTTAATGTGAAAAGAAAACTATTGTAACATGTTATGTATATTTTTATGTGCCTGTACTTCTGAGTACTCAGAAACTTGGTGAAAATATTACAACTTGGTGAACAACATTAGATACCAAATGCAAAATTATCTTAAATATTAATCAAAGATAAAAAAAATCTTTACAATTGAGTTTTTACTAAATTTCAAAGCTGGTTCTGTACAGCACTGTTTCAAATAATTTAGTGCACTAAGTCAAATTTGATGTCTTAGAGTTTATATTCATATGAAAACTCCAATAAATGTATAACTAGACCTATTTGATCATAAGATTGAGACAAATATATCTATGTTGCATCTGTTTCAAAAATCTCTTATGTGACTTGTTTTTTAATTTTGTTGTCCGTGTGATATTTTGATGTCTGTGTTTGAACTCTGTTGAAATAATAAATACTCCAAGCAATCTAAGAAAAAAATCATCGCCATTATATCAAATGTTAAGTCGGCAACCGTGGCACCAAATAATGTTTTTCTAAAACAGTGTAATAGCTTTGTAATAAAAATAATTTAAATAAAATTTTATTTGCTTTACTTAGCATATCTTAGGGATCATTCTAATTATTATTTTCTTAAATAAATAAATATATATATATATTACATAAGTGTGTGTGTATATAAATTTGTGAAACGGAGGTTCAAAAATTTATTTCTCTAAAGTCAAAATGTTGATTAATTGGATGGTGTTATGTATCATTACATTAGAAAGTTAATTATCAATTTTTGTGATTTTTCTCTATTTTAACTCTTAAAAACATGATTTCAAATAACATCGAATGTGGAAATGAATAGCTTTTTATATTCCTGGATTAAGTATCAATTTTCAGGCTTTCCTACTTTCTGCTGAATTGGTTTGTTCTATTTATTCTAATTTGTATTGGTTTTTACCAGTTTTATTCATCGATTTTTAGTAGTCTAGTGATTCATAGCACTTCTAATTTCAAGTGGAAAATAATAGTTCGTAACATCAATTGTGTAATTCATGAATCACGTTAGCTTTTAAAATTTCTAGTCTAGGTTATTTTTCGAATAATTGAAACTTTAAACATTGATTGTAATATAATATATTGTATTATATTTATATATAGTTTATGTGGTCCAGTTGTAATTTGTTAACAGTTTGAAGAATTGTTTAATTTCACATCCGAATGAACTTCTCAGACATTTTAGAGAAATTTTTAAAACATGGGGAGGGTGCCAAAAATGAGAAGTTATGTGTTAATTTCATTTTTTGCCGTGTGTTTTAAAACATTAGTAACGAAGATCAAGTATAGAAAGAACTTGTGTCCAAATTTGGAAGAAAAACTCAATTTTTATGTTTATTCTCACATATATATTTCGTAGTCATTTCTCTTTCAAGCCAGTACCTGTGTTTGCTTGTAAGATGTTTAACGTTGTTTGATACACTAGTTTCACGTCAAATTTGTAAATTGAGTCGGATTTTGTTAATGTTTTTTCACTGCAGTTTTGAATAAAATATTTTAAACCTTATGTGAATCATTGTAACTCATTGAAAAAATAATTATTTCACATTCTTTGAAACATTCTTCTATATTTTATTTATTAGATCTCTTTATTTTTACTTTCATTATAGTTTTTTAGAGATCTCAGATGAGAAGATAATATGTACATTCTAGGGGGTGTTGGTAAGAGTACCAGGATCTTTTTCAGGGGGTACCCTTCTCTCACTCCCTCGTGACGTCGAGTTCGTAAGTACGAGGGTCTTTTGAGGGGGCGTTATATGTTGATAACGTCAGGAGCGTGACATCGATGACGTCATCAGCGCCTTAACATGTTATATCTTGTTTTTTCAAGATGCTGACTTCTCGTTGTGTTGCACAAGATTGTTGGCTTAAAGAATAAATTATTAATACAGCAAGTTTCGCTGCAAACGAAATTTTTTTACGATCAATGAGATGTTTATTTATAACATTTATTTCCCAAATTTTATTAAATTATATTTAATGGCTAATCAATTATGAATACTAATATAAAAGAATAAATATGATGACACATAGATCTCTTTAATTATACATCTATTAATGTTTATTGATGAAACCAAAATTTCATTTATTAACAGAGTTGAAAATATAAATATCTCAATATTTGCTATACAACATTAATTTACAAGCACTTTCTATTTCATTCTAGTTATTGATAATTTAAAAATGTAATTAACCGCTTGAGTGCTGAAGAGTTTTCATATATATATATATATATATATATGCTAAAAGTGCGCAATGAAATGCGTAGTAATTTAACAAAACAAGAGAAGCGCTATCTCGCTTCTCCGCATTTTTGGCGCATAACTAGCAAAGCGCGATTGCGCTTCGCCGCTCTCAAACGGTTAAAGGAAAACTTATAAAAAAATTTATTCAACATTAATATTCTATATATATAAACGGAAGTTCTATTATATAATTAAAAGATGTACAAAAAAAGCTGAAGAAATTTATAACATGATAAATAAAAATAAGACTACAGCATCTAACAATCCATTTAAATTAATCTATAAAAGATTCATTTAAAATAAATTTTACAAATCATGAATAATAAAGCAGATGATGTAATTTATTATTATTCATAAATTATATTTCTCAAACGGTTAATTATATAGAATCTTGAATATCGTCATCAAAATATAGAGGGCGTTATTTTCAATATCACTGTATAAGTATAGGTCGTAACAACCAATAAGAATTCATGGTGAGTGAAACGAACCCCTCCCTAGTCTAAAGAGTGCTGCTTTTGTGCTAATGATCTTCGCTGATTCTCGACGTCTACAATGACTTGTATTCAAAACCGACAAGTTTCGTTCACCGACTTAACAAGATAAATATCTCCTCCCAGAAAAATGATGTTACGTGTTTATGGGCAAGATTTTAATTCACATACGATGGTATAAAAAGTTTGGAGATAAGTATTATCTAATGAAAGACGGAATTACTCTCACCCGACATCAGTTTATTGTTCTTACTCATAGCTGTTTGAAAGCTAAATCTACAGATGAAAAAACAGATAATCCATTGCAAGAGTTTTTTACTGATATGCCTTCTCAGCTGAATCCAATTACGGTATACTCCGAAACAATGGCCGGTATTCGTGACTATCATGTAAACAGTGAAGTTCTCATCAAATTTTCTACTGATTCTGTGACACAGAACGAGTATGCTTGGCTTCAACCGGTGAAGAGAACTCCTTAGGCAATCAACAATGAAGAAATTTATTTATTCAAAGTGAATTTTTTTTTCCAATACCTATGTGATTTAAAGCTGTTTCATGTTCAAATTCTGTTTGAAATAATTAGTAGGTACCCTGCACTCCAAAAACAGTAACAGGTTCTAACATTGCGTTTTTCGATCTTTTATTCATATTTCAATCTTAAGTATATGTAAAGCCGTTTCTGATTTTCCAATTATCTACAATTCACTTCCAACTCCGGAGAAATACATCAATGGAGAATTACATCAAAACTCACTGTATGATTTTAATGGACCTGTAATAGATTTAAAAGTGTATGATGTCATGAGAGAAAAAGTTTAACACAACTGTCAAAAATAGTCCCTCTCCATCCTATTGACAGGAAATCTTATTGAATATGGTACTATTAAATTCTTTAGAATCTCTCTAAATTTTCGCGAAATTGTGCAAAATGTAAAAAATGAGTTGTATGCAAAAATTGAAAATAAACAGGTTTAAATTATATTTGTTTTATTATTTAGTCATTTAATTGTGTGTCTATAGTATAATATATTAAAATCATAATTTCGACTTTTTTCATGGAAGTTAGAGTATCAGATCATTCAGCAAGTTTTAGTGGTATAAATGCTTTAAAGCGACTATTAAAAGAAAAACCTTAGAATATTAAAAAATGGTTGTCATTAAGAGATTCTTTTACACTACATAAACCAATTCGTAAAAACTTTAAGCGGAATCGTGTGTGAGTGAGTGGTATAGACACACACTCTATCAAGTAGATTTAGCAGATATGCAATCACTGGCAGAATCCAATGAGG
>JAPDSC010012266.1:121735-165709 GCA_026290005.1 Latrodectus geometricus | reverse complement strand
AGACTTGAGAAAAATCTCGGAAAGCAGTTATTTTAACTAGAGTGCAATGATGAAAGCTGGAACCATGCACAGAGCATGAGCTATGAACAAGTATCAATTTCTCTTCATTCGTACAGTTGAAATCTTCCAAATTAATACAATGCCGACCTGATAAGATTTTTAGAATTTATGTTTTTCAATTGTTTTTATATAAATTGTGGAAAAACTTCGAATAGAGGATTAAAAATACTTCTAAGCTTTTCGTAAGGATGATGAATATTACTTGATAACCATAAAAATTGATTTTTTTGTTTTGATGATAAGTCTTCGAAAAGAATCGGTGGTTCAAAACTCCATGAACCACTAAAGTGCGATCCATCGCAGGATAAAAAGCTAGTTTTTTTACGATGAAATGTCTGCAGAGAAACTGATAACCTTCAAAATCAATAATTGCTGACATCCTTTCGTTTCGGGAAATCAGTTAGTATTAAGAATAAAGTCATCGAGGCTGATATACGAAATAAATATCTCCCGGGAACACATCAGTACGCATATGTAATAATTCATCTGTAATACATTTGAAATCTAATAGGTATTGAAAGGGTTTTGAAGTAGTGTCTTCATAGCTTTCTAGAAAAAAACTTTAGATGCATACAGTTGCCGTCCTAAATGCATAGTCTGAGATCTATCCTTTGGATTTTTAAATAATATTAAATAATGAGAATTCAGTGAAATTTCTCTCATTTCTTTTACTTGAGAAAGATGTTTTGTACAATAAATATCCCACTCACATTTCTATGATGTGAACCTTTAGTAAATAAATTTGTTAACTTAGGATTATTACCAAGCTCACTCATTAAATCATCGATAATAACCAAAGAATCAAAATAATTATTTAAATTAGGGAAGGAATACCTTCATTAAATGTGATATTGCATTTCTGAATAAAGGCTTTGATATGCACCATAGCATCATATTATACTTTTTGGAAAAAGATGTTTCAGCTCATCCATGTCAATACAATGGTTTGGTTAAAAGACCCGTGTTCAATAATAAATTCTAACAAACACTCGATTATTTATAGTATTTCTAAAATATCTGTCACGAAAATAATAAAAAAAAGTAACATGGTAGATACTTTTTGTCCAAAAAAATCTAGTTGTTTATAATTAAATAATGTTTCCCTTGATTATTATATATCATTAATATATGAATACATTAATGATAAAACACACATAATGAAAAAAATTCTACTTACAATGCCAAAAGTAATATTTTAAATTATTAATACTATTAAATTAGTATATTTACTGTTGAAATTACAGTGCAACAGATGTTTGAAATAAAATTTTTCAGAATGTAACACAAATTCTACATGTAAGTGAAACACCTCAACAAGTAAGAATTGCAATATCCTTTTCTTCATATTTCTTTTCGATATATGGCGTTTATCCATGGAATAGAAAAAAAAAGTTTCAAATTAATGACGCTCGTAGAAAAATTCTGATTATATATATATACACACTCACACATATATATATATATATATATATATATATGGAGAAAAAGACAAAAGCTGTGGCAATTTAAAATCTATTGAGCTCGATAGTGTCATTGTCACGGGGGGGGGGACATTCAATCTATTGGACTTTTTTTTTCATATAAACATGATATTTTACTATAACGTTGTTCCGGTGTCAAGTTATGCAGCTTTCAGAAGATTCTGTTGTTATGGTTCTCTTAATATGGTTTTAAAGAATTAAAAAAACAACACAATAATTAAAAATAAAAAAACACCTAAATATAATTTCTAAGATTTCATAATTTTAAAGAGCAGGATACTTATTAGTTTTTTAAACGACATAAATAGCAATATACAACTGAAATTAAAATGGGTTACAGATAGAAATCCATGCTATGTAATAGAAATCTATCACAATTACAATAAAAGGAATCGATAAGTAACATAAATGAGAACTCTATAAGTGTTTTTGTAGAAAACTGTGTCACTAGATTGGCAAAAAGGTGTATGGCATCAAAAGATGTTATTTTTGTAGCAGAGAAAAATAAGGTATTCTATGTGTTTTATCCTTATTTATAATATTAATTAAAATTAAATCAAAAAACTGCAATTACCTGATCACAATTCTGCTGAATTATAATAAGAGGAACAATTTTCTGATTAAGTGATGTGTTTCTTAATTTGAAAAATAAATATTTAAATACTTTAAAGTTTTAATTACATAATTAGGAAAAAAATGCATCCATGCCTTTAATAAAGTATTTTATTTAATATCACAATTTTAATTAACACATAATTTTATTTACCACAATTTCAAAATGACATACACACACATTCACAAGTACCAGTACTACCAACTCTTAGTATAAATGGACATATTTTTTTTGTTACACATTTATTCATCTCAAAAATTTAAATAATAAATATATTTTTCAATAAATTCCTTCCTTAATACCAGTCAATTTTTTCTCCCTTTAGAGAACATAGCAAAATATACATGCCCATTCAAATTAATTATAACAGTTTCTATAAATTAAAATTTAATAATTTTTCAAATAATATTTTGTCGATTTAAATTATGAAAAAGAATGGGATATAATATTATTACACTGACTAATAGAGCTAAAAAAAAAAATAATAATTTGCCTTCTTAAACATAATATAATAACCTACAAATAATTATTATTACATTATTTGTACAATAATTTTTAGGTGATATAATTAAATATAAAATGAATACAATTTCTTATATATTTACATTTTAAATTTAAAAAAATTAATAAACAGGAATTTCTTTCAGATTCATTTGAATACATACAGAAATACCATATTTTAAAAATAAGCACACAATTCAATTACTATGCTGATATAGTATACATCATTACATTAGTCACATGAATGATAATAAAAATCTTGCATATAAACAAAACACATAAATTAACTCTTTAAACACAGGTTAGGAAATATATCTGTCATTAGGAAGAATTAAAAAAAGTTCATAAAACATAGTTGCTTTATTAAAGACAAAAAATATAATAATCAAGGATCAGGTTAATAAAAGTTCCAGAGCAAGGACTGAATTCAGACAAGTCCCATAATTTCTTGCAAAGTGCACTTACTTTGAATTATTAAAGGTGCATCAAAAAATAATACAAAAATATGTGGTTTTTAAAAAAATAATTCAGAAAAATAAAAAATCACTGGAAATTTAAAGATTTTTAAACAGTTAGAATAACAAATGCTTAACAAAATGAAATTATTGCTTACTAATTTCAACTACTGCTCACATTGTTAGAAATTATATTTTTCAATGTTAAAAAATAAAATAGCTTATTTTATTAAACAGGAAAGGAATTGTACATAAATTTCGTATATTAGGAAACCAATCATGTAAACTATAAGAACTTCAAATAAAAAATTAATGTTCAGTCAGATCTAAACTGTCAATTTTCTAAATAGCAAATTTTCTCTAAAACCTTAATTTTTAGGGTGAATAGGAAACATATATAGCAAACTTGTTACTATCACTATTTTTGTTGTTAAAAAGTATATTTAATTCCATTTAAGGAAAGAATTTGATTTTATGATAAAAATGAAAGTAATTGGTGGAAGAGCATACTAGCATTATAATTGTCAAATAATGTATATGCTTCATAAGTTAAAACTTTACTTTCAGAACTGATAAATAAGCAGTTTTTCCACAAAACCATATGAATTATATTTCTCAAAAATAATTTAATAGAGTTAATCACTTGGTTTGTTTCCAAATGATAACCTTTGATATTCATGAAAGTAACATTTTAAGTTTTCTTTAAATAAAAAACCATTATTATGAGGAGCAAAATGTGCAAATGCAAGCAGACTAAAAATTTATCAATTAACAAACAAATAAGAATTTTTTTAATGTATAAAAAGCTTATTAATAAACTTTCACTCAAATGGAAGATAGATATTATAATATTTTATCTATAGACCCACAATAATCGAAAACAATAATAAATTAATAACAAGAACTTTCAGAGCAAATACCATTTATTACTGTCGAATTAATTTTACTCATTTTCCAATTTTTCATCTCAAATAGCCAGAAATTTCTTTTCATGCTCTCCCTCTTTCCACACACACAAGACCTCCTCTGAACTTTTCTTTAATATATCCCAGACCCTCTTAAAAATGTGATCCCCACTGAATTAAATGCATCAGTTTCTTTTAAGTACAAAAATTATTTTCAGTACCTTAAAAATCTAAATAAAAAAAATAAATGTAGATTTTTGTAGTTGTTTTAAGTACATAAATTACTATTCTACAAAATATATATACATATACATAAATATAAAATAAATTAGCTGCATGCAATATCACCTGAAATCGAATTAAAACAAAATACAAAATTTAATAAGATAAAAAATTACTAGTATTAATATGTATCATTCAAATAACACAAGCTCTTGACTAATATGAAAAAATACTTATTTTAACTTTTCCTGAATAAAAGCACATAAAAAAGTAAGTATATATGTTACAAAATAAACTAAACAGTAACAACTTAAGGTTATTCTTTTTAAAATCATTATCAATGAAAAATGTAAATAATATAAGCTTAGATAATAAATTATCTCAGGATTGTTCTTATTGGAGTTATATCTAGGAAGATAATCCATTTTATTGTTTCCCTTATAAGAGAAATCAAAAACTTTAATTCTGTTACTTACAAATATATCAGATCACACAGTTAAAGCATAAATAAAATTCAAAAACTCTAGTAACAATATAACTTATAAATAAAATCAAACTGAAGAGTCAATAAATTAAATTTTTTACAACTGTGTTAAGCATTTTAAAAGTTAATGAATGTTAATATTTAAATGAATGAACATTCTTTTAAGTATAACAGAATAAAATGTGTATTAAAGCAAAGTAGTTACAACCTTATCACAGGCAAAATGATTGAATTCATTTTAAACATCTTATATATTAAACAAAAAGTTTTTGGGTGAACAAGAATTGAAAAAAATTTAAACTATTATTCAATTAAATTTTTAAAGTGTTAAAACGGCTTGATTTTAAAGTATGTTTTAATTCAGTTTGTTCAGAAAAATATTTATAGATTAAATCAATTTTTCTATAAGCATTTTAAAGGATATAATTTGAAAAGTTATTAATCAAGAAGAATTTGAAATAAATCAAGTGAACAGTAATTAAAGGCTTGAGCATAAATATCAAATAATATACATCTAACAATAAATATTGAAAAATGAAAGTTCATAAAATAAGTGAAACGAAGCATTTTTATAACAATTGTTTAACTTCAAAATACTTCACTCTTAAAAATCTAGATAATCATGAATTAATAAGCCACTGCTCTATAAGCAATTCTGTTTGGAATTCATGAGATTTTGCGTATAAACATTTCAAGACCATATGGTTTTTGACATTTTTGATAAAATACATAAACTTTGAAAACTGCATCGAAAATGTCAAATTTTAAATATATTAGATTGATTAAAAAATATATAAGAAGTATTATTAAGTTGACAGCTCTCTTTCGTCCTCAAAATGTACAAAAGATTATTAAACAGGAGGCAAAAAGTTTAGGGATATGGGAAGGGGGGGGGAAACCCCCTTCAGTTTGAATAATATATTGATAAACACTAAAACTACCAACACTGCTTTCAAAGCATGAGAGAATCCTTTCACAAATTTGAATAAATTACACAGGGTAAATGCAAGACATGGTATTAATAGCAGTACAAAACGCTGCATAGCTTCGGATTAATTATATTATCCAAACAGAAAAAAAAATAAATTTGGATAATATATTGATAGATACTAAAACTACTAACACTGTTTTCAAAGCATGAAAAATTTCTTTCACACACATTTGAATAAATAATGCAGGGCAAATGCAAGACATAATTCAGTGCAAGATATTAATAGCTGCACAAAACACTGCATAGCTTCAGATTCTAATAAGCTAACATAAGCAGAATGAAATAATAAATATAAATTAAAAAAAAATATTTATAATTATTCAGAGTCACAATAAGCCTATTCTGATCACGACAGTAATTTATTATCATATCCATTCCTATTTAAGCAGTTTTCTTGTACTAAAACTGTTTAAAGGAAGCATACGGTCTATTTAAATTCTGTTCTTGATAAGTTTTCCTCTTTCTTCCACAGGAAACAGACAAGGACAAATAACTCTTATAGATACTATTTTTAATCAAAGAAAAATTTGAAATAAAACAAGAATTGCCATATTTTTTCTGTTTATAATTTGCAGCAATACTTTTATAATCCACTAAGCTTTTTTTCTTTTTAAAGAAAAAAAGTGTATAATTTGCAACAATTTATTTTGCCAAAGAATCAAAATATATGCTATTAATGATGGGATTTCACATAAAATAAAAATACACATAGTAGGATTAAAAATAAAATAAATTGTACACAAAAACCTCTACCTTAGAGCCAATATAATAAACTGAGGTGAAAATAGGGATAATAATTTTGAGAAAATTCTAAAAAACTTATTGATTTTTGTTTTGTTAATAATTAAAGTAATGGACTAATCTCGAAGTGTGCATTAGATAAATTTTTTCATTTGCACTGTACTTGCTTTGTTTGAATTCGTTCTTGAACATAATTGGACAAAACTGGTTATAGGTGAAGTACACCATCTAAGTTGTAAAAGCTTTTAGATCATGATTTATTTTAGGAAACATAAATAGCATTTCCTTCAAAATTTATCATAAGCTTTTCTGATGAAAAATGTTTTTAATCAGATTATCTGTAATTATACATACTATACACATAAAAATTCAAAACTTTTTTTAACACATAGTCCGCAGATTACATACAGGAAAATAACGTGTAGCTTTTTGCTAACTATTGTAATTTCAGGAAACAAAAGGAATATGAAATCAGTCCAGGATTGACTAAATAAGAAGGGAATAAAAAAAGCCCTTTTAAAAAGCTAATTATCCTAGAAAAAACTAAAAATATCAAAATATGACAGGTGATTAGTTTCAAGCTATACTTTTATCAAGTCTAAAATTAATCTCTTTGGACCACATAGAAATGCACATGAGACATTAAAAAGAATGTTTAATAAAAATTTTGTTTTGGCATCAGTAAAATATTCTCAGTTTATTAAGATATAACATGTGGATTATATACAGGAAATCACAGTGGTTGGATTCAACCTAAATTAATTTAGTTAAAAAAATATATGAAAGTTATTTAAATCTCATTGAAAATATTTTCTATGCTTCAAACTGTAAAAATTAAAAGAAACTTATGAAATTAATAACCATTATTCAGATGAGTTCCCGATGTCAAAATAATTACTTAGATAATGGCTATATTATATATATATATATATATATATATATATATATATATATAATAATATATACATGCAGTGTTCTTTTCTAAGTTGTCATCTTTCTAAGAATCATCCAATATACATTTTTTTATCAGGAATATGACTGTCAGGAATATGTTCAGCTGTCAATGAAATTTAATGCAGTTGAAGATAGTCACAAATTTTTGTTTAGAGGGCAAAGTTTTTTCTTTTTTTTTTATCATAATATTGAGTTAAAGATAAGACACTAAATGAGATTTCCAATCAGCTGAATGCAAATTTGACCACCTTATCAGACACCTAAATGCTTTTTTGGAGGATTAGCTGAAAGGAATGTTTTTTATCAAGTATTTTCATTGATTGAAATATGCTAAATTGTGTTCCTGAAATTTAAATGTTACAGGTTTAAAAAAAGAATGCAAAATTGAAACAAATCCAGAAAATATGATTTGCTCATCAACACATATAAAAAAAAAAAAAAAAAAAATATTCCAACACTCAGAAAACAAAAGCATATTTACTGATTTTATTGAAGAAGTAATTTTTAGGCTAACTTCTGAGGTACTGATAAACAATTACAAAATTTGAGGGGAGAAAAGTTTGCCGAAATATTTTCCAGTTTATAGATTTCATTGTAAAACAGTTCTATACATAATAAATTAGAAATCCCTAGGTTTTTTTCCAGGAAAATATTCTTGTATTTTTCATGATATTTCTCTAAAATGTTTAATGCCTTATTAAACTACACATATTTTTCAGGAATAAGACCCTGTTTTATGTTGAAAAAACTACCTTTAAAAAATATACTTGATGTATGCGGCAAGCACCCACCCACAAATAAAGTGGGCAGCATATAAATGTGTATGCAGATATGAATATTTTGGTAATTTAATATTAATACAGACAATACATCTTAAACTATGGAAATAATAAAATAAGATAAAAATTCATATTATTATTATTATTATTAAAAATAAGGAGTAATCATTCTTGAAATTATTGTGAATAAGGTATTACAGTATTAATACTTCAATCTTACATCCAACAAGAAAGAGTAAAGGTGGTTCAATGTAAATTAAGTTTAAGATTTACTGTCAAATACATTGATCAATTTTTCACTCCTAAATTAATATACTCAGGGTATATTAATTAATTTACAAATGGATATTAAATTGTCAGCAGTAGTATGGGATGTTTTTTATTTGCATTACAAGAAGTAAATGGTATGCTAAATGATTATTAAGCAAAATCAATTTATTCCTGTCATTCTTGTTACAACTAGCTGCCTAAAAGATAAAAGTGTTATTAAATAATGAGGGAAAAAAATGATAAATGAAGGCACATTAAAATGATGAAGCATAAGTTTTAATTGAAAGAATCAATGAAAGAATCATTATGAAGGAATCAATGAAACACATATTAAATAAATTTTACATACTAATATACGTAATATTTTAATATCTTAAATGAAATCCTATAACCTCTACTTCCTTAACATAATTTTATACACAACTTCAGTAAAATATCAATTGATGTTCAAAAATAAACTAAAAAAAAAAAAAAAAAAAAAAAATTAATACTAAATGGAAGGTGAAATCATGCTTCCTATCCAAAATAAAAATATCTTTAAAAAAAATAGGTTTAAGTAATATGTATCTTAATAATTCAATTAATTTTTAAGTTCACTTTTAAAATATTTTATGCTGTTAAAAATCAAGAGAAACTGAATTAGAATTTTACGTTTCGGTTTGTCTTTCATTCCAAATTATTGCCAAATAAAACTAGGTCTTTTTTTTTAAATTAATATAATTGTGAGAAAGAAATGCAGGGTTAGTTTTCAAGGCAGAATATGTAGGAAAGCATACATTCCAAGGTTTTAATAATTTATTTGTCACAAGAAAGAAAGGACACATGCTACAAAAAATTAAAAAAAAAAAAAGTCAGTTTTTATTTTTTTAAGAAATTAAAATTTTAAAAATATTCTAGAATATTAGAACATAACAAGATGTGCAATTATTTAAGAAAGACATAATACTAAAGAGAATTTTCTTAAGTGAAATTTACTTAGAAATATGATTACAATATTTCTAAAATCCTACTTTATTGTAAGTTTTAGCATGCTAAATGCAAACAATAAAGCAAGTTTTTAATGAGAAATATTACAAATATTATCTTTATGTGTACCATAAAAATGGTTAAGATGTTTATTATAGTAGTTATAAACCTGTTCAAAAAGAGTTCTTTTAATTATTACTGCAAAAGTAATAAATTTTAAATTTATTATTTTTGAAAAAAATTTAATACTTTAAATTTTATAAAAGTTCATTGAAAACATAAAATACAAAAATCTTTGCTTTCTGTTATTTATCTCAAAACAGGTGTAGCTAGTACATTGAGAGATATTTTAATGTATTAATATTTAAATGCCCCTTAAATATTCTAATTTTAAATTGGAAATAACGAAGGAAATAAACTTGCATTAGTTTCATATACCAATTTTGGCTCTTCAATAGAAAATAATTAAATGATTTTTCATACACCTTTCTTTACCTGCCATAACTACTGATTAATTAAATGAAGTTTTCAATTACTTCTAATAACTTCAATCATTTGTCTAATTAAATTATTTTTATCCAAATATGTATGCAATTTAAAACAAATATAGTGCAACTTTTTTTCTCCAGAAATGTTAACATAAAAACAAAGATTTTTCTATTTCAGTAAAGATTATAAGAAACTGATTTTAATTGATAATACATTAAATGTAAGGAGTGATTTGATGAAACTAAAACTTCCTTATAGCAACATAAAAAAAATTAAAAACACAGAAATTACTTTCCTGAAAGCAATCCACTTAAAGTTTCTATGAAGAATTTTAATAATTTTTTAATATTAAACAATAATAACAAGCTTAAAATCAACCCTAATGTCAGTAAAAGCATAAAATACAACACTGCCAACAAATTCTGCACATCATGTGTTAAAGTTAGTAGCTCTGCATAAATTTGTGAAAATACTCTTGCTCTCTCTCTCTCACATAACAGTATTAAAATATTTAAGCAAAAATAATAAAAAATTAGAATACAAAATATAAATAACTGAAGCCCAATAATTTCTGACCAATAAATAATATGCAAATATTTAAGCTTTGCTTCCATTTACTTTTTCATTTTCAGAGAAAAAAACTTTGGTAATTACAATGTCACCAGTTGACAATGTCTGAGAAGTTGCATGACAAATTTGAGCACTTAGCAATTTTAGAGGCTTAGGCGACATTGGATGCTTTTTATGGCAATCACAGCTACAACCATTTATACCTCCACAATTAATATCATCAGGAGACCAACTATTGAATTGATCCGAAGTTCCATTAAGCATAAATTCAGGTGTTGCAACTCTATAATTTGTCAACGAATGAGCAGGTGAAGCATAACAAGCAAAGGAATCAGATATTGAACTATAGTTTTCACTAACATCATATTCTTCTTTATTGTTTAAATGATCATCATAATCACCAGTTCCATCTACACTACTGTCTTCAGAGAAATTATCATCCTCTGCATTATTGGAACCAGAGTGTATAGATCCAGAGTCATTACTTGTTCCTCTGCTTCTCAATCGCTCTAATTTTTTTGCTACTTTTGGTGTACCTTCAATTTTGGCACGATCTTGAGGACTAAGGTCAAGGTACCTAAGATAATAAACAATGGATTGCATTAGCAATTTCATATATATGTTTTATAAATGAAAATAACTAAAAATAATTTCAAAAAATTTATCACTTTCAAAAGAAATTTTCTCTAAGAAAAAACAATTTATGTGAGAAGAGGGATAACAAAAACTTTGAGTGTTAAGGGCATAAACAATGGTAGTTTTCTGTTAAAGGTATGCATCTTGTTTTTGGCAACCTTTTAGCAAAATAATAGTTACATAAAATAATTTTTAAATACATTTTAAGTACACAAATAGGTATATTAAAATAAATTTTTTCCAATTTTGAATACAAAGTATTGTATAAACAAAAATGCAGAAACTAATTAAAACAAAAAGAAAGGATAATAATTTATAACGAATGATATTAAATAGAAAGCATAAAATAAAGAATACCATTTAACAAAGTAGAAAGTATATCCTCTTTTGTTTGCATACAACACAATTTGAACTTTATTAGATAAGAAAATAAATCCTTGCTTGAAGTGCCTCATTGGCATTCATTTCATCATTCTGCAGCATCTCATATTTGCTCAATAGATTGTGAATGACACACAATGAAAGAAATTATACAAATGATAATATGAAGAACATTTGTATCAATGCAGCTTTCAAGCCTGAAGATTTATATCCACATCAGTAGCCAGAAAATATAATAGTTCCATCTGAGATATTTTCAGCTATTAAAGTTTCAGTGGTCTAATCTGAAGCTATTAAACAAAAGCATTCTTTAGTTTGTTCAACAATCCTGTAAAACCCCATTGCAGGGGGAGAACGCAGCAGCAAATGCAACTTTTCCTTCTAGTAAATTTATAATTTTTTATAATTTTATTGAAAACACCAATTTCAGCATTAGGGTCAAGAAACAAGGAACTGGCACAAATATTCTGCAATAATTATTCCTGTCAACCATAGTGTAACTATTTATTTCAAGGTATAGAACCTAAAACTCCATAGATATTAATTGCTGATGCCATAAATAAATAAATGGAAGGGCAGTAACACAGGGAATGGGTGACCAAATAAACCAAGTTCACATCCACACAATTTTAACCCCTGGGCACAAACAAAGATAACAAAACAATTTCGAATAAAAATTTCATTTTAACAGCATTATATGATTATTTGAACACATTAATTTTAGGTGAGTAAGGTTTATTTATTTATTTTTTCATAAATGAAATCAGTTTTCTCATCTCTTGATAAACCTCACAATTTAAAATCCTTTGGTGTATAAAAAAACTTTTAAAATAATGAAATTATGATTAGATTAAAATAAAATGGTTGAGTGAGCAATCTAAACACAGGTCAAACATGCAACGTATGGTGTCAATATTCAAATAATCAAAGTTAATTAAAAAATCTCTAATTGAAAAGCAGCTAAAAAATATTGGTTACACATAATTTTTGTTCTCATTTTAATATCAATAATATAACACAGTTTTGAGGACTTTAGTTTCTTGAGTTATTATTTTTATATTGATTGAAATAATATTCCTGTAAAATACACTACTTTAATATTGAGATAAAGAGTAATGAATGCAACCTAATAATTAGAATATTAATGTCAATAATTTTTTAAAAGTGTAGTTCAGTATCTTCATATTTTTACTATATTTCTTTATGAGCATAAAATTATACAAAAAAATTTCTCTACTTAGGAGTGATCATAAAAATGACAATTTTAATAGACTATATCAATAGAGTTTGTCAAATGAGTAACTTGATAAAAGTAAATTTGAAAACTTTTCTCATGCTTAAGACATCAAAGCAACTAATATGATTTTTCCTATTTAAGTAGTTCATTTAAAATTTCAATTTGAGAATTTTAACAACATTCTGAATATTTGTATAATTTTTCTGATACTTCATCACATTAACATGAAATTAATTAAAATAAAAGGCCAACAAATATATTAAAATGGGCAATAGTTAAATACATAATTTTACTATTTAGATCACATTAATTAATATTTTTCTAAAGTCTCAAAATCATTTTTCAGTTTTTATATAGTTCTAACTGCTTTACACTACAATACTCTGGAAAGGTAATTCTGTAGGTTCATAAAAGAGTATAATGTTTTAAGAAAAAAATAGACACTGCAGAAACTTATAAACATTCTAAATATTTAATGACTGGATGCCCCTTATTACAAGTGTTATATGATGTATATATATACACAGAGAGAAGGAAATATTAGTAAAAAAACTTTTTTTTTTTTTACTTTCATTAAATATAAATATTTTAAGCACTTGCAGAAAAAAGCATGAACTCTGATATTTACTTTGTGAAAATCAAATGCTCAGAAAACAAATATTGATCAGAGATAATAAAGAATTAAATATTCTGCACTTTTCCATGATTTGATTAACACTCTGTAGTCATTTTAAGTATACAAGTCTATGCACACAGAACATACAATTTAGAAGTGGATTCTAAATTACTAATGCATATCCATGCTTGAGATATGAATTAAAGCCATGAATTGTTGAAATGAAAATGCTAGCAGGCCCGATTGGCTTGGTTAATGAGGCTTTGTTATTATTGGAAAGTAGTAAGTTCAAATCCTGGCTTAACTGAAGATCTGTCGTCTTAACTAAAGGTGGTTCGGGCTCAATGAATAGGATATGGTCACAATGGCCTCCAAGTGAAATGAACCTTTGGGGATGACAGGTAAAAAATTAGGGGATCTTCTACTTAATCCCTGCCTCTAAATTATAAAGACTCCCACCTAGATGCTTCCAAATACTGGCAGAGCCTAACTTTGTACTAGGTACAGGGAATAATACTCATGCAGTCAGCCTACTTTGTACCTTTAGAGGAATGAAACATAATTGATTCTTTATCAATTTAAATTAATTTTCTTATATGTACAAAAATAAAATCAAAATATAATAGATTTATATCTTTTCCCAAATATGGCTTTATTTAAATTTAAAATTACTATCACTTACATTTATTACATTAAATATGCATTATAAAAATTTATTTTTGTGGCTAGAACATAAAAACTCTTTGATGGTCAGAAAATTTAAAACTTATTGACATCCTTCACAAAATCATTCTTTTATTGGTCGCTACAGAGTACAAGCTAATATTTGCACATTCATTTAATTTAATTTTAAAAAACTTTAATAAAATAATATAAAACAAACACGTCTTAAAAAAAAATGTTTATTATATTAAAATTTTAATGCCCCAAAAAATAGAAAATTTCTAAAAAATTTTTTGAACAATACAAATTACTTTATGAATATAGTACTTAATTACAAAATTCACATTCTAAATAATTGTGAACTTATTAATTATTGTAATTTTTTTTTGACTTTTTAAAAATTTTTTAACATATGTGTTTGTTCTCACACACAATTTCAAACAACAGAGTTAAATAAATAAAGCTTGTAAAAATATAAATTTTTAAAAAGTTTTATAAAAATAAATAAAGGACCCAAATTTAAGTTCTACATAAAAAATATTACAACCCTTATAACTAAGCATTACAGCAATTCATAATTTTTTAGTATTCATTAAATTGTGACTTCTATGCTTACTTTTTGTAGATAAAAGTTCATATTCACATGCAGTGAGAGAAAAAAATAGAATAAGTAAACATCCCAACAAATATGCATACAGAAAAGCAAATATCTCTATAGAACAGTAGTCAGGATTGAACCTGGGATCAACTCAGAAGTGATTTGTATAGATTCTTTGTTGTTAAATAACAATTTTTTGCAGATTAAAGCTTTGGCAAATGTGTAGCTTAAGGGGACTCATTCAGAACCATATTGAAAATGAGCTGTAATGTTAAGTGATCTCCTGTTCATACCCCCCTTTCACCCCTTTTGAGTTAAGAACTATCTTTTCTTTGTAAAAAGGTGCTTTGGTGTGGCTAATAAGTTAAAAATCACCAATCAGGTTTCTCCAGTCTCTGTAAGAGCGACCGTTCCAAAACAACTGTGTTAGATGGCACTGAAGTTCATTTCAAGATTTATTTTGAGGAAACAGTTCCCTTAACAGACAAGGCTGTTGTAAGGCATTTTTATAACCAATGTTTTAAGTGTTGTAGTGTAAATGTTGCAAAGCATTTTAAATTTTTTTTTGTTGCAAAGTATAAATTGCCTGAAAGCCTTTTCATAGATAAAGGGCTAAAATCATGTTTTCCCAGAAAAATGAGAAAAATCACTAGCACCAAACCTGACAGATGCGTATGCAAAAGACAAGCACATCAATCTCCCATTGTTCACAGTCCAACCACTAGACTATAGAAAGCCATACATATTAGGATTAATTAAATTGTAATCAATATTTTAAAGTAAACAGTTTTTGAAAATTCAATTCATAAATCTATTTCAAGATTAAGCAGTACAATAAATCAGTGTATAATTTTGTTTGTTTATTGTTCAGTGGTAATTTTTTACACACAAGAGATAACTAATTGGGAACTGTAGTTTAAAGTGATTTATGAACCACTACACACATCTACAACTAAAAGTGGAATCGATACCATGATCTATTGAATTGAATGTAAGAGTATTAATCATTTGACTGACAACATGGGCCAATATCAAGACCACTGACTCTTCACTATAATATTAGATCACAGTATTGAAATCAAATCCAGACACATTAACTCTTCATAAAAGGACATCAACATACTTTTTTACATAAGAATGTTTCCCTATATCTATGTTTAGAATTCAAGAAAAGCATAGTTTACAATGCCCTCACTCACAAATGTTTTAAATCTTAAAGTGGATTCATTGCAATAGCAAATAATGATAAGGATTATACGAAAGATCTTTTTAGAGTTATTTCAATTCAGATATAAATTACATTCCTTAATCCTTTTCATTAAAGAAAAACACAAGATTATATAAACTGCTTTGCATCTGAAATATTTTTATGACTTACAGTAATAGAATTTTGAAATAAGTGTAAACAAATTTATCAATTCACATTTCAACAGTGAAAATTTTGCATAGGATTACATGAAATAGACATCAAATGGAATTTCTCTCAAAACAGAAATTTTACCATTACAAATGAAATCTATCTTTAATTTGCATTGCACCTGATGCTGACTTCATTTTGGTTAATATTTAAATACCAGATAAAAATGGTAATAAAATATAAACATTCTAATCTAATATTAAAAATTCATATAAAATGAGTAAAAAAAATATTCTATTTAATCATATTTTATTATTCTGAAATATTTTTACATTAATTAATTTAAATGTTTTTAAATAATGAAACTAATAAATTAAATGAAAATCTATGGAAATTTAAAAAAATAAAAATATAGGATTAGTAGACAAGTCTGGAGCCCCCTCCCCCCCAAAAAAAATTATTATTCTAGAAATTAGTTATATTCTCAAGTAAAACGTAAATTTGATACAAGTAAAATATGATTTATCTGATTCTAAAATTATGAGGTAAACATATTTTAAAATTTTTTTATAAAAGGTATATAATAATTAAATTTAGCAAATGTTTCTAACTTGAAATACATATCTCCTAGCAATCACACATAAAGATTGGGAATAATAAAAAAAAAGTTATCTTTTTGAAAAATAAATTATTTTTAACAAAATATATTTTTTTTAAAAAAATTATTTTTTTGTACTTAGGTGAACAAAAATAACAATTAAAAATCTCAAACAATATTCAATGTAAGAATAATGGAAGATGATTTTAAAAATGTAATTTATAAAAGCAATATAGTTAATTGGTCTAGAGAGAGATAGACTAAAAATATTTCATGTATTCATGATGCTTTAGATAACATTTAAGCTATACTAGGCTGAAGTATCTTGTTTTTCGCATGTACTTATTTTCAAGAGAAAAAAATTTTATATTCAAGAGGGGGGAAAAACCAATAAAAAATCCTGCTTTGGAGAAAAATAAATATTATTTTATTTAAGGATTTTAAAAATTCTAAGTAAAGTATATATATATATGATGAATAAATATTTTAAAAATTCACTGAAATATTAAACAAAAAATTTTACAGCTCATTATAAATTTCAGTTAACATAATGATGGTCTAATGAGAAGAACAAGACATAAAAATCTATCCTCAGAATTAATTGAATTAATTACAAACTATTTGATTGTGCTTGAAAATATAAGTTACAATAATCTTATCTTCAACTTTTATTTTAAGTTGCAGTTGTTTAAAAGGCCAATCGTTAAAATGAGTGACTTGTTTGTCACTTAACACTTTTTATACACAAGGGCTGAATAGACAGGGATCCATGGTTTTAAAGTGGATTCTGAACAATTAAAGACAAATAAACTCAAGGTGGTTAGTTGGGTTTTGTGGTGCAAAGTCCAAAAAGGACCAGCTGCATCAAAAATTAAATTTTAAAGATGCAAAACCAAAACTCAACATTAAAAAGTTTAAAACACAAAAAAATATAAATAAATTTTAATTAAAATAATTATAAAATGCAAATAATAAAATTTAAATAAAATGAATAAAACCAATTGCCTTCAAAAAGGCAAAAAGGTTTCTGTGGGGAGGCTGTCCCACTAAATACATATTTAAAATGTCTGAGTCAAAAAATTTAAAATGGTAAACCTTAAAATCAGGGCCGGAAATTAAATTATGAAAAACAGTATATGGTTCCTCACATGTTTCACACCATGGATTCAATTCACTCAAAAATAGATGTCTGTGTGTGAAATGTGTGTGTCCGATACGAAGGCGAGTTAACATAACTTCTGATCTTCGTAAAGGTAACGTTGATGATAGGGTGAAATATGGAAAGATGGCACGCAATTTGCTAGAGACCTCATACTCCATAACTCCTGCCAGAGAGAATTTACAAATATTTTTACATCTCTTCTCATATCGAAAGGAGGGACAGATGAATGAAGTAAAGATGATGCAGCTTTAGCAGCTATATCTGCCTTTTCATTTCCCTCTAGACCTACATGACCTGGGATCCAACAGAAAATAATTTTATAGCCCTTGCTAGCAAGGGAATCTAATGCTCCGAAAATCTTGGACACAACAGAATGAGAATAATTTGTATTTCTCAATGCTTCTAATATAATCAAACTGTCAGTATACACACAGATTTTATAAAATTTTTCTGTATTCACTAGCTGAAGAGCTTGAAGAATGACCATAGCTTCAGCTGTAAAGATGGAGCAGGACGTAGGGAGGCTGTAACCATGACTGGTATTAGCATAAAATATGCCACAGCCAACATATCCTGCAGTTTTATAACCATCTGTGAATATAGCATGTATGAGGAATACTGACAGTGATGAGATATATGAAGCTCTTGAAAAATCGTTGAGGTTGTGTCCGATTTTCTAAACTGAGCAAAGGTATTCTAACTCAAGGTGGAATTCGAATCCACAAACTGTTGAGCCAAAGGCAAGAGCACAAACCATTTTGTTTCTCATTCTCTTAATGTAGTCACTTTAATGTATCTTTATTGTGTTAAGTCCTTTATTATTGAAAAAACAGCCATAATATCAAGACTGTCATCAAGCAAAACATTGTAGGTAAATACTATGAATATGAAATTTACAAGACATTTTTTTACTATAACACAATAAACAAAGCAATAAAAAAGGAAGAAACTACAAAGTATTCTTATAGTTTTAATGTGCATGGTTCTAAAGTACAGAATTTAAAAAATAAAAAACCTTCACAAAGTTAAAGATAACTGATATTGTAGATAATAACCATTTAGAAAGTTTAGTAATGCACACATTAAGTACTTCATCAGTTTAAGAACAATTTACTCGACATGAATCGTAACCTCAATTAATAATTATTTCTATTTTATAAAGTGAAATATTTAATTTTCTTAAAAATTTGAAGGTAAAAATTTAAATACAAATTATTTTTTCATAGACTTTTTTGCAAAAAAATATTTTGATTGTAAAACATTTCTGAAATAAAAATTTGTACCTGAGTAAACGAATTTCTCTATTGCTTAAAACAACTTGCTTTGTATGAGCAGAAATAAGTTTTTGTTTAAGATCTAAAACTTCCATATCAATTTTGCGTTGTTTTTTCGATGATTTTACTTCTTCTGGATGAATATAAGTCATGATTTGTTCAAGACAAAGTTCTTCAAGCATGGAAAATGACTCTGGTCGTATCAAGCTAAAATATAACAAAAATACATTGATTAACATGCATATATTTTTTAAAATTAATTAACATGATTATAACACTAAAATTGACATAAAAACTAAATTTTGATTGCACAACAATAAAGTTCTAAAATAAAGTTTACAACTTTTTTGTGACAGCATTATTTTGATTATTAACTATCCATTACATCTTAATGGGTAATCAGTTGAATAATAAATAGCCTGACTTTATGCTGTTACAATGAATCTAGCTGTCAATGACCACAATCACATATACACTGTTGTCTGTGGAAGTTGACATTGGCCATGAGAGTTCTACCAGTAAATCAACATACTCAGAATAAATACACTTGACACAGAGGTTTGTGAAAATCCAAGTGTCTGTACTATTTCCAAAATAAAGTGACCCATTCACTAGGCCACGATGATTTGACCACGATTAAATGCACTTAGATTCATATTTTATAAACTTTGCAAGATGAAAATCAGTAATTCTAGTTAAAATGCTGCTTATATCATTTGCAAGTCACTTCCAGATCTACACACAGCTAAAAGTTTATACAATGCCAGCTATCTTTAATTCAATCACTTTTCACTGTATAATATTTATATCCCAACCTACAAGCCAATCTTGTTAAACAAAATGATTGAGAAAAATAGTTTAATCAATTTAAAAAAACTTGAAGTATTAAGTATGTTGTGCTATGACAATGGTGGAAAAAATTATACTTTTTTAGTACTGCTCAAGAACTATTTATATTTAAAGATAAGATTTTTTAGTATTCTGCCATAATTTTTACTTGGTAGACATTTTAAAATGATAATGTTTCAATATAGAGAAGTTTGTGGACTAGAGTATCACAATTTACTGTAACAATAATTTACAAACACCAATTCTTTATATTTATACTACATATCTACCAAAAGCACTTTATAAATAAAATGTATAAGTCTTTGTACAGTATTAAAAATACTAAATGTCTTTTATATAGTTTAAGAGCATTTATGTAAAAATTCATTATATAGAATCATCATAGAAAAAAACTCTTCATTTGACATATTTTTCATTGTAATATGAAAAATATGTCAAATAGTAATCACAAGTTATAATAGAGATTTTCTTAGAGTTGGCAGATAATTATTGCATCACCCCCAAGACACTTAGAAAAAGCAACAAGTTTTTGAAATTTTGAATTTAAAAATGAACATTACCATAATGCTGTAATATATATATATATATATATATATATATATATATATATATATATATATATATATATATATATATATATATATATATTTTATTCTTTCTTAAGACATCACAGATGGTGACAGCATTCAAATCAAGATGTTTTACAACAGTATCACTCATGTGACATACATCATCCATGTTCCATCATACTTGTGAATAAATAATACTTAAATAAAACTATCACATTTTATGAAAAATGGATAACTTGGAAAGATACTCCTTAAAATGCTTTATTACATATGTTTAACAAAATCCATAAATAATTGGAAAACCATAAGTTCTGCATCCAATTGCAACATTTCAATGAGTTACAATTGACGACATTAGTGTGACGTCATATCCACAACTGTTTCCAAACAAATACAATGTAAACATTTGTTTAATATTGTATTTAAGAGTGCCTTCTTGACAAACTAGGAGATTTTTGTTTGGCTATCGATTTTATTGGTGATTTTTGTTGGCACAGAACAATAAATTGTTCTGTTGCAACCAGAATACGATTGGATTTTGCCCAGCTTGGTGATTATCTGCGACTACAATTTGGCGAGAATCAACGGTTAAAAGTTTTAGCAAACACGTTATCCTTAAATAATGAATATCAATTTCAAAAATAACGATTTAAAAATCTATCACCGAAGTCTATGGCAGTTTCAATGATAAATGGCGCTTAACAGCAAATGTTTGGAAACAGTTGCTGGATATGACGTCACAACTAATGTCGTCTATATAATTCAAACATACTTGAAGATTTAGAATTGTACAATAACTGGAATTGCAAACATTCTAAGCAGTAGCATAAGAACTGCTTTAAAACTTTTCAAGATAAAAATTTCAAATTTATATAATAAACTTTACAGGAAATATTATTGAAAATGAAGCAATAGAAAATGTAGGAATGACTATATGTTCGAGTAATAGGTGATATATAAGACTCTGTATATATTAATTTGACACAGGTGAATGATTTTATTTTTGTCCTAATTTCCATTTCTTGAATATGAAAATATACCTCAAAATTTCATTTTATAAATATAAGTTTCAATTTTTTAAAGTAATCATAAGATTTAGTTACAAAACAATTTTTCTGGTATTGATTTTTCATTTAGACTTTTTTTTCAAAATAAAATCTAGTTTAAAATAGTATAATTTATATATGAAGAATTTAATATCAAATAACCTTTTAATATTATAATAAACAGTTGGCAATAGACAAAAAACATCAAAGGCAGCATGAAAAATCATATCATCTGTTAAAGGACGTCGACTCCAAAACTTTTGATCTCTACGATAAAGGCTTTTCATTTGATCTTTCCTTGGATTCACTGGTCCTCCATAAGTACTGCACAATGTATTAAGAGATATATTTTTTACTTTATATACAGGCTTGCCTGCATCCTGTTGTTGAAGTACAGCATGAGCAGCCTGAAAAATATATTCTTTAAATAAGCACTTCAAATATTTAAAATACAAATTACAGTAAATTAATGTAACAATCAATTAAAAATAGCAACAAGAGTCAATTTAATTTACTAGGGAAAGAAAGATAAATTCTCATGTTTTTCAAGCTTTAAAAGCAAAGAATAAAATTTAGTTTCAAATTATTCAGATTTATCAAATTAGTTACTAGCATGATCTACAATTTTGTAATTTACTTTTTAAAAGCATGTTAGGTGAATTAAAATTAAGTGATATTCTGAAAAATGATCTAAATAAATACAACTTCATTGAACATACTAGACAACAGAAATCAGTATGGCTGTCATATATTGATACCATGTCATACAATATTTTATTTATTTATAACTTAAGAGTTTGAACTCAAATTCTTTACATGAAAAAATTCAGTTTCTGTAATTTCTGTGAAAGCATTTCCAAATTTCTAATAGCCTCAGAATGATCATAAATATTAAGAATATTTTAAATTACATTTTAACAATCCAATAGAGGTACTTCAGAACACATTGTTTTAAATTTTCATTTCATGTTGAATTTTTCTGATAATTTAAATAGATTTTTTGAGAGAATTTTACGATCTGAGGGATCTTTTCTGAGATTTAAATTCCAGGTTGTATTATACTTTTTCATTATTTTAAAGTATTTTATTACAATTTAAAGATCTTTTTTTTTATACAGTGTGATACTTTTATCGAATTTTACACTTTTCTTTTTATCCTTTCAATAATTAAAAATTTTATTTTCATATTTTTCAATATTTACTTATTCTTTTATTGTTATTTTCATTCAAGCATTTGAATTATATTTTCTTATACGAATTTTTTTAGTTATAAAACTTAATACTTTATATTTTAATTTTTAATGTATGCATTGAAATATATAATGGCATTCGTATTATTTAAACATCCAAATTTCATTTTCCTATATTTTTGCTTATTTAATATTTTAATTTTATTTGCAAATTTATTAATGAGTATTAATTATCTTATTTTATTATTTGGACTGATTATTTACAGACTTTTTTTTTTTTACAAAAAAGATATCTAACATTAATCTTAAAATAATTATAACAGCTGCAACATGAAATTTGAAAATTTTGGCATAAATGCAAATTTTTTTCAAAGATTATAAACAGTTGGATAATTTCAATATTTTTTAAAGATGATTATAGTGATAGAATGATATAATTGCTGACAACTGGTATCTCAGAAGTGCATTTTTACATTTTTTCACACAATTAGTTACCACATAAGGAATCAGATGACTGATTGATTCTGTACAGGGAATATTTCTTATGGGTTATGTAAGAACTGAAATATGGTTTCCTATGAATAAAATACATTCTAAAATTTGATTGTTACTAATAATGTTAAATTAATTTTGTTGAATCTGATTTATTTCAAATAGAAAAAATAAATAAAAACTAATATTTTTTATTTATTTAACTATGTATTATATTAACTTTGTAACTTGGGTGAAACATTTATCATGTTTTATCATTAACATTTTTAATTATCATCAGACTTCTACTTGTTCTAAGAGACAGTTTTTCAGTAAGTTGCATTAATACTTAAAAACTACTCCAACACCTTGAAAACGTCAATATATTTAATAAGTTAAATTTAAAATTTTATTTGATTTTTTAAAGCCTTTTACACAATATTTTTATAACTAGTGCAATTTTTAAAAAAAATTTGGAAGTAAAATCTTATTGACACTAAAAATAATTTTGATGCATTTTTAAACTTAATAATTTATTATATTCAATAAGCAATAAATATATAAGTAAAATTTTCATGTTATTTTACTTAATTTATTTTTATGGAGAATAAAAACTACAATTTGAAATTTTTTCTAATTTCAGACTCCATTACTATTTTTGTTGAAAAATATTTATAAAAAAAAAATGAAGATAAAAATAACATAGAAATAATGCTTATAAACATTTTTATATACTAAATTTAATAATGCTACAAAACTTAAATGTTCAAAATAAACATGTTGAAATTTTGATTTTTGAAATTTTTAAATATTAATTTCTGGCATTTTTTAATCTGAGAGGTTTGAAATCTGATTATTTTATTATCTCCTTCATACATCATTTTAATGAATTTGAAATTAAATGTGCTTTTAGCTATGATTTACCAATTGGCAGATATGTTTTTAATTACAATAAATTTTGAAGTAATAGTAATGTTAGTAGAGAAAGTGCTGACTGTTTCTGTACAAATATAAAATATAGATATAAGACCAATATAGGGAATTTGTTGATTTCTCTGTTGATCATGCAGTTATGAGCAATAATGATATTTTTTTAAATACTGAATTAAAAAATATTCTCAATAAGGTACTAAATATAGAACTATTCAATAATATAATATTAGGTTGGGGAAAAAGTAATCCATTATTTTTTCGGTAGACGTCTGTAGTGATCGATATCTCGTGAAGTATTTATCAAACAATTTCAGATTTATGCTCGTTGGAAAGGTGACATTTGACACTAAAATATCCTCTTGCGGTTTTTGTTTGATTAATTCAGTTACGAGTACAAGGTTTTAAAAATGGAAGACAACAAACAGAAAATTCGATACATTTTCGTTTTTCTCTTGTAACGGCGAAAAAGATAGCCGGGTGGCTAAAATTGTGAAAGGTGTTTATCGTCCTAGATATGACTGTAACAACCAGTTACGTACAATTTTTGTTTCGTCGATTCCGTTCGGGTATTTTTGATGTTAGAGATGCACCTCGCATGTATATATAGTATTGCCGAAAATGTCTATAAAATATCAAAAATGATCGAAGTTAACAGCATGTCAGCAGTCGTAATGCGCAAGACCTAAAAATCTACATGAAAGCTGTTTAAACCTTTTTACAAAGTGAATCCAAAAGAAGTTACATAAAGTTCACGTAAAAATAATAGATTTTTTTCCCCCAACCTAATAATAAAGAAATTTTAACATTTTTTTTCTTCTTGATATAATTAAATATTTAGATTCAAAATACTTGATTATTACTCAATTACTATAGAATATTTTTCACGTTGAAAGTAGTACTATTTCAATAAATTAAAAAATATAATAAATAGGTTTAACTTTGAAGGATTAAATAAAAGAAATCTTAGTAATTCTATTAAAGAATTCCAAAACCTTCTTTATAACTACACTAGTAGATAAAGCTTCAAATGACTTTCTAAATTTTTTTTTTTTTACCTAAAAGCCTTTAAATGAATAACTTTTGAATTCATATAAAATAATAATTTTAAAAATGCTAAAAAATTCCTAGCTCTTTGTAAGAACTATATAATTCAAGTAATTATCTCTTACAAAAACATAAATTCAAAATTTCATAATAAATTTCTGATATACTACTTGCAGATATAATTCCTATATAAACAAATTCGGTACCATTTTTTTCCTACTTAAATTTATTTTTGAAAAAATTATAAAATAAAAAACATTTGGATTATTAATAATGAAATGATGAGTTACATTATCTTCAGATACACTGTAATATATTCACATTGGGTAAGATTTTTTACAAATATTCTAGTTGATAAACTTTTCAATGTTTCACCTCTTTTATGAATTAGATATAGACATACAAATATTGGAAGGATTTAAGTACATTTAGTATCTATAATTATAATGGAGAAAAGCTATATGCACAAGTACATGGAATTCTAAAGGGTTCAAAATTCTTTAGTCTTTTTGTTAATTTATTTTTGCATTAGTTTGAAAAATCCTAAATTACAGAAATGCTATATATGTAATGGAATTTATAATATTTAATTTTCCAAAATTTGAAGAAATTTCTAATATATATCTTGAAAATATAATAATTAAAACAAATAACTTATGATCTGAATGTTTAGATGATTTTATTGAAGTTCAAACCCAAATTAATTATGCTAAAATATACAATATAAATCTTCAACATTGGCATGACAGTCCATTGAGGGCCTACCATTTTCAGATGTCTTTCCCATTCCAAATTATTCCTAGTAATGGGACTCTAGTTTCTTATTTTTAATTTAGCAGAACTGTCATCCACATTATTTTTCCATATTTTATAAGGTCTTCCTTTGAATGTCACAGAAGGGAATTGCGTTAAAGAAGTGTTCTATCATTACTAATTCTCAGCTGATCTGCTCCTTTCATGGTACACAGTTTTATGCATTTAGTGACATCATCATCTTTGTAAATTTTAGATTGCAAACTTATTACTTTTTTCCAGGTTTTATATTCTCAAACAGCACCAAAAATAGTTCTTAGATCCTTCCTCTCGAAGTTCACCAGTGATTTTTCTTATCGTCATTAACGTCAAGGTTAACAGCTTGTACAGCAGAATTTTTGCTTCTTTCTAATAAGATAGATTTTAGGAAAGCTCCAAATTAAAAAATAATAAAAATACCCAATAATAGTGTATTTGCAATAACTATCCTACTTTTAATTTCAAGATTAATATCACCTTGAATGATGATCTCAGATCAAACAGGTGAAATGTTTCATGGATTCAAATTTAAAAGGGCCAATCTCAAAAAAATTAGATGGGTTTTCTTTTTTCCTACAGTGCACACATTTTGTTTTTTCCATATTTACCTTGAGCTTCAATTTCTCAGTTACCTTCTCCAAAACCATAAAGGCTTTATGATTTTGGAGAAGCTGCAGATATATATATTATATCTACATCAGCATGTGCAAGAAAAAAATTTGTACTGACTTATTAAATATATTACCCTTTGTATTAATGATAACAGCTCTTATAACTTTATTCAATATTTTAAGTTTATTTATATTTCTATACTGATTATTTGTTACCTTCAATTTTTTATTTGGTGTTTTTGAATGATTTTGCGGTGTAGTGGCACAATTTCAGTGATTAGCATTTCTATGGCAAAGACAATTCAATGTCACTCTCTTATGTTAACCATGTTGGTACTTAATTCTATATGTAACTTTAGCTTGTTCATTTAAAATGAGCAAAATAAACACACAAGTGGAATTACTTCAATTTCATTGATACTTTATTGCTGTTTTCCTTTCCCTATTTATATTTGTATATATTATATACTTTAACTTTTGAGAATTTTGAATTTTATGTATATATATTAAACAATCATTTGTGTTTTAACAGAAAAAATAGAATAAAAGTAATGAGTCATTCAAATGAAAGCATTCTATTTAAATATACATGAACATACATAACAAATTTGGCGTGATCTTCAAAAATGATGTCAATGGTGAAGTTACAAGATTATCAAATGTGATGTGTCTAAAAAGCAATAACCCACAGAATATTGCCAAACCAACAGCAGGTTGTGGTAAAATTGCAATTTTCAAAATCCAGAAAGTGCTCAATATCTAACTTTGAATATAGCAATCTCACTGCATTTTTTTAATTTTAAACACTGAACTTTTGAATATCTTACTGTATTCACTTACTAGAGAATTCTTACAAAAGTAAAGGCTACAAACTTGACTGCACATATTTAACAAAATTTACATATTACAAAACAAATACGAATTTCTAAATATTATTTGTAAGCAGTCAATAAAACATAATCATAATCAATTTTTTAAATTAATCAAAAGAATATTATTTTATTATATTTACTTAAATACACTGTATATAACAAAACCAAGCAGGTACTATCAATTGTTCTATAAATCTAAATCAATAACATAAATAAAATACAATTTTAGAAAACCTTTAGTTTCTAATCAACCAGACACTGACACCTATCTTGAAATAACACATTATTTTAGTTTTAATTAATCAAGTAATACAATTCAACATGAAATATCTCAAATATTTTTACACTATACTTAATAAATTATACACATTATATAAAATAGCAAATCAAATAGAATAACACAAAGTAAAAGTAATTACTTACACAACTTCTCTCTCTGCACTAATCTCAACTCCAAAGGTAAAAAAATAATATTGAAAATAAATTTCAAGAATATAAATTAAATTTTGAAAATAACTTTTGATAATATAAATTGCAAATTAAACTTAACAAAGTTATAACAACTAAGTAACATCTAACTTTCAAATTGTGAGAAAATAATTAAAATTTCTCACACACAACTATTTAAAAATAAAACACAAAATTAAATTCAAGGGTTACTAAAAATGCAAACAAATTGTGCTTAATAGATTATGTTATAGAATTACAGAACGAATCAATTTTGGCACAGTAATCTACAGGTATGGCACATTTGGCACCTGTATCGACTCATACAATGAACCATGACTCATATGATAGCAAACTTTATTGCTCTCCCAAATGTTGCCAATCTTGCCAAATCTACTGTGTTACAGATACCAGGATTCAGTCAAAAGCATTTACATGCATGTAATAACATCTCAAAATAATATAAAATTTTAAAAGACCTATAACACAAACTTAGACTTTAGCAAATAATGGTGAATACCTGATCAATTTTTAAAATAAAATTTTATTAAGAATTTTTAAACTAATAAATTTAAATAATTCTTAGTGAAGTATCAGAAAACATAATGAACTTGATCCTTTTATCTCAAGCAAGTAAATATAATTTGATTAATTAAATCTCAGCATTCAGTATGGTTGGGTTATATTTATCTAGCTGTGCTGAATAAGTCTTCGTGAAGATTTAAAGAATGTTGCATATGATTGAGAAATACAGTTAAGAAAATAAGTGAAAATAAGATTTTGAGAAGAACTATAAAACTGGAGTCCTTTGTGCCAAGGAGCCAGGCCTAAAAATGATAATTACGAAATCAAGAATTGCATATCTAAAACTAAAAACAAGACATTTAAAGATGATATTGCTTATCAAGTCATGGCACTATGAAAGTAAAAGAATATGAAATATTAAGAATTTTAAAATTCAATTTTGTAATTTGTTTCATATTAACCCATTTTATCCCAATTTATTTATTTTGTTCAAATTTGAGAATAATCATATTTTCTGAGGTATATTAAACCTAAATATACTAAATATAACAAAATGTAAAAAAAAAAAATTTTTTATATAGGAAATCTGACCCGTCCTCTAAATAGGACACTGGGATAAAGGGGATAAAATTTGCACTTACATGTCTCAGTGTTATTTTCATTAGTGAAAAGCAATTTCCGACTACAAATTTTTACAATATCCGAATAATACTTCATTATTTACATAAAATTTCAATTTTCAGTTGAATATAATACTAAACTTGGTGGAAAGGCCCAAAACAAGCCTGACAAAGTGTTTTATCACATTTCCCACAGTATGTTTTGGGTTTCCCTTTGCAATCCTCTCTTTGACAACGAAGCTGTTTCTCCCTCTTCAACAGAAAATGGCCAACACCATCCTTGCGGACGTCGTCTTCTGCACTAGAAGGCATAGAAAATATTCTGGGTCTACCTTTTGTTCTGTTCGTAGACTTTTTTAGGTACACCGTTGTTATAGCTCTTCGGAACTCCTTCAAGTTTAGGGCATCACTTTTGTTGACAGCTTTGTGCATTATCCATGCATTTACCACTGCCATGTCCAGTGTACGAATGAAAAGTGGCCAGTACCACTTTTTTCCACGTATCTTGACGGCATACAGTCCAGCCAACCAGTCGTGGTGATCCACCCCGCCCATATGTTTGTTGTACGAATTTATCAAATTAGGCATCTTCACGTTAATTTTATCTTTGTGTCCTTTTACTCGCCTTTTCACATCAAAGAATGGTTCTAAAGTGCTAAAATTTGTAGCAGTAGTGACAATACTATTGTCATTCCATCGCACCAGGAGAATCTCGGAGTTCTTGTCATATGCAAAATCACACGTGCCTCTTTCTTTCTTCCGCATGGACTTAGGTTCCTCTAAGGGGCATTCGCGGTTTATCCGATTTTCTCGTATGGTTCCTGTGGCTCGATAACCCTCTTCACCAAGACTTTTCAAAAGATCAATGCTCGTAAAAAAATTATCAAAGTATAAAGTGTAACCTGAAGGATTCCCAATGTTCTCTATTAGTTTCATCACAACACGGGTACCAAGAGGAGTATCTTTTCTTGCATGAAATTCCTTACCGCAGTACAGGGAAAAGTTGTAACAATATCCTTCGCTTCCACAGAGAGCCCATAGTTTATATCCAAAGCGTATCAGCTTACCTCGGATAAACTGTTTCAGACTATTTCTACCGTAGTACATGATAATCATTTCATCAATGCTTAGATTTGCTGAGAAGTGTCCGAACTTCATAAAATTATTATTGAGCATGGCAAACAAAGGTTTTACCTTGAACGATCGGTCCTCGGGATGCTGACTTACGGTACTATTATCCACAAAGTGTAAATAAGATTTCAACTTTTGGAAACGGTTTCGTGACATTGCATTTTTCACCAGGGTAATTCCAAGGTCTTCAGCATCTGACCAGTAGTCACGTTCACAGGTATTTGAATGATAACTAGTTAGAAGCAAAATTCCTAAAAAAACACGTATTTCGTCAGCACTGGTCAAGAAATCATGTTCGTTTTTTACATCTGTTGCATATCGCACAGTTTCTTTTACTATGTGATCGTAAACTTCGTTAGAATAAAACTGCTCAAAAAGTTCCACTGGAGATTTTTCTTTCAATGTAGTTTCCATGTGCTTGAGCAAGTCATTTGCAGTTGAATCAACCTGTGTTTTCCATTTTGAATATTGTGGTGATTTCGTCTTTATCCAAGATGACTGATACTTTTCAGCTTTTCGTCTGCGCTTTGTTGTCGAAACACCAGCGCTTGTGGACGCTTCAGTCTCAATACTATCTCCAACTCTGACTTCCAGAGTCCCAGGAACGTCATTTACAACAATCTCACCAGTATTTACTTCCGTGTCGTCCCCTTCATCTTCGTCAGTTAGTTCACTGGCATCTGGTGGTAACACAGCAATTTCAACATCGCTCTCATCTGAATCTAAACTATTTAATAGTTCCAGTGCTTCCTCTAACTTCAAAAACCTTTGCACAGACATCACTCTTTAGGGGCAGAAACGTAGGGAGGATTTTTTTTTCTAAACTTCTAGTTACAAATTTAGAAATATCTCATCATTTATATGCTTATCGTCCCACTGTCCTTTTTGGAGGACAGTTAAAAACTAACGCGCTACAACTTACCTAATAACAATAAAGCTTTAACCAACCAGCAGGATTATAAACGAAGACTGCTCTCACATAAAAACTGACCAGCCAAGTGTTTAAAACAAACTGAAAGGGAATTCTGCAATCGCAAAGAACAGATACATATGACGCTCATTAATGTCAGGAAAAAACAAAGTTTCCAGATGAAGGCGACGGACGGGCGAGACAGAACTCATGCTAACAGAAGCTTAGACATAACTTTACATGTTCCAGCTGATAAAATATTCGCAACAAACAACTACTAATTTCTACATGCTATTTTTCAGCTGTCCTCCGGATAGGACAGTGGGATAAAATGGGTTAATGAGAGGATATAAAACAATCCATTTCAACTATGTTATCAAAATTTTTAATATCAGATAAATTTTAATTATAATACAATAACTAATTAGTTACCTGAGTATCAAAGACATTTGACAATACAACACCAAACTGATGGTATAAGGCACCACTGTCATTTCGACAATCATGTGCAACCTGTAATAAGCAAGGTACAATTATTTTTCTGACATAAATCTAAAATTAATTGCTATTATTAATAATATATACACCAGTAAAGAAAAATTATATAACTTTGCTTTCTCTTAATTTAATATACAAACATATAACTACAATATGCATACAATTAAATTACAATGATCAGAACTAAAAATAAATACAACTGATGAAAACTATTCAAATATCACTACCTTGATCATAATGATTACTTTTAAATCATTATGATTAAGGTGGTGATGTTTGACAAGTTTTTCACCACCAAGCAGAGGATGATGTAGTTATTGGAATTCAAACAGCCAACCTAATGGATATAAATTGGCTTTTTTTTTTTAAGAAATAGCAAATCATGTAAGAAATAAGAAACAAAAGGCTAGTATTTTATTAAAAAAACTAACTAATAAAAATAATAAGAACTGATTAAATTTTCTTAAATTTCTGTTCATAATATTTTTTTACGAAAGTATCCACAAAAAATAAAATAGAACTGCTTGAAATTTTATAAAATAACCATAAATCCCCTATGACTTCCTAAATATATAATTTTAATAAAAATTTCAGATAATATAAATTTTAAACATGAATCATAATAAAATTAACTTCACATTTTTTCAAATAATCTTTATATGTTACTAAAATGTAAAAAAAAATATTTTTTTTAAAAATTTAATCTAATGCAATGAAAAACATTTGATAATGATAGAAAATTGCGATACAATTTAAGAAATGGAATAAAAAGTAAGAATTCTGGAATAAAAAGTAAGAATTCTCAATAAAAAATTAAGTATATTACTTTAGCAAATTTAATACAATCCTGAGAAAATATAAAATTCTCCAATTTTAACCTTTTGACCAAATAGAGTTCAGTAATTTTTATGAAAATGGTTAAACATATAAATACAATTCTAATCATAACATTAAAAAAAATAACTTTAAATGTTTCTAATAAAACTTGAAAAAATAAGTTAATTGCATGTAATGTTTTTTAAAATTAATATCTCGTATACAATTTGCATCAAATTTTAGGATTAAAATTTTTTATAAGGGTACAATTTTGCAAAATACTAAAACTAGAATATCGAATTTCAACTCTTTATTTTGAACAATTTGTATGATTTAACATTTTAGCAATAAAAAACAGTAATGGAGTGAAACATCCAGAAATAAAAAATTACCTATAATCAGTATTTGCGAAAGATCTAGTGGACCAGGAATGTTGGCACAAATATCACCAAATTCACACTTAATTGCTTCAAGCATGTTTGACGTATTTAATAAGACTCAAACAAGCATAAAACAATTCAGTGTCAATTGGTACACTTTTAATGAGAATTAAAACAGTAAGTAGAACATACAAATAAAAAGTTGTGGCAAAATTTATTTTCAAAAATAATTAAATATAAAGATATGTTAAATTCATTATTTTAATAATAACCAAAAATATTTGAATGAAGAATATAATAAGAGTATGAGTCGCAACTTTTCAACAGTTGTTAAATTTGCATCAATTAATTAATATCAGTGCAGTTTAAAAAACAGAAACCTCTAACAAAGTTTTTTATAAATATAAACTTATTTGTAGCACTTTTAAAATTTGAATGATATTATTTGGCCGACTTTAAGTTTAATGTTGTGCTTATTGGAGCCTTTTCTAGATGTCAAAATTGCACATATATTTGAAAATATTCAACCCAATTTTGTTTCATAGTAGGCAAGTACCAAATTTTTATCATTTAGTGGTGTAACAGATGCAAAATAATTATTAGAACTGAGTTCTTGTTTAAAAAAACACAAATGGTTTATCAAAATAACCATGTAGATGGCATTGTATTGTTTGAGAAAATTCTGTTATTTGGCACCATTTTTTCCTTGTTGATGGAATTTTACATATATGCCCTAAAATCAATTGTTTTTCACATTTTTAGTTTTCCAATGGAAACACTACAGAGAAAATTGGTAAAATACTAGTACATGTAACAAGTTTGGTGCGATTTTTAAAGATGTCACCAGTGGCAAAATTGCAAGATTTCCAAATGCAAAACACTTAAAATTAATAACCCATCCAATCTTGTCAAATAAATAACAAAAAGTTGCTGTAAATTCTAAGTAAAGAACTAGAAGTACAGCTTATCTTTACTTAGCAAAGAACTACAAAATTAAATGCAACACATTTTTGATTTAACTGCTAATATAAATCTTTAAAAGTCAATAATGTTATTCATAATTAGACAATATATATTCACAATCAATTTTTTTATTTTCTTTCAGATCATCACAAGAATACAAACACTTTAAAAATGCACAGAATACAAAAAGCCAAGTAAGTATTAAAAACTGTGATACATATCTAAATCAATAACATAAATAACAAACATTTTCATGAAAACTCAGATTTCTAACTACCCGGGCACTGACCCCCATCTTAAAATAATACATTTTTCTAATTTTAATTAATCAAGTAATATAATTCAACAAGAAACATCTCAAACATTTCTACACAATATTTAATAAATTATACATATTTTAATATATAAAATAAACAAGATAAAAAGAATAACACAAAATTAAAGGATTTATGTAATCAAATTCCCTCACACTCCAAACTAAAAAAACATTCAATTTCGAAAATAACTTTTAAAGTTTTATAAATTATAAATTAAGCAATTTTACAAGAATATAATATCTAATTAATTTTTAAATTGTGAGAAAATAAACAAAATTTTACGGAAACAACCATTGAAAAAAAAAGTTTAGGAAAAATAAAACACAGCATAAGCTCAAGAATTATTAAAACTGCAAACAAATCTCGCATGTTGGAATACGTCATAGAATTGCAGAATGAATCCATTCAATAATATACTGGTCTGGCTCATTTGGCACTCATATCAACTCATGGGACAAAGTCCAAATCACTATTTTTATCACTCTTAACATCAACAATCTCACCAAATCCACTGTGTTACATATACTAGGACAAAGCCAGGAACTTTTTTTAAATCAACACTCTATAACTATAATGAGAAATCTCTTAGATACAAATAATTATTTCTCAATTTACTAGTAAGGTGACATACATCAAACTTTTAAGCTTTCAGACATTTTGAGTGAAAAATAAAACTTAAATTATTCATATTGCAATTCAGAAATAGAGCAACAAATTTTGAAGAAGCTAACTAAGAAAGTACTATATTTTCCTGCATGTAACCAGCAGAGGTGTATAATCTGAAAAAAATTTTTCAGTGAGTACAAAATATACTGCTGATAATGTGGTGTAACATAAAATGAAAAAATACACAGTATGATTAAAAATGTAATATAATATACAGAAAAAAATTTCAAGAAAAAAATCTGATTAAATACTATTTAGATTCATTTCCCTGCCTGAGATGAGAGCACAGACAGCATAATTCTGAGAAGATTCTAATTAAATTTATTTTTTAGTTTTAAATAACTTAAAAAAAATAAGATTTTAAGGAAAATTTAATTTTTAAAAATAAATGTTTATTTTACCAATAATTAGGCAGGCCGCACACTGAGGGAGCATGTCTGAAACGCGCACCTATCACTTCCCAACAGCACTGCTACAAGCGAGCGACATATTGAAAAGTATCACATACTGAAGCGACAGCAGTAAGATCTTACATGTATGCAATACATCTGAGCAGGTATCTTCTGTTTCTGTGATCCCTTGAGAACTTATGTGGCGTTTAAATCATTCATATTATTTTTAAATATTTGAAGTTTGAAAAAAAAAAGGGAGAATGCCAAAGGATACACTTTATTACAGAATGGTATGAATATGAATTATATATTGTAAATAGGAAATATAATTTCATTTAGTCTCACATTTGAAAAATAATATCTCAATAGACAAGATACAAAACATAAGGAATGTGTGATTGTTATTTTACAACACAACTGATTTTTATTGAATATTATTGATTGTATTTTGAAAACAAAGCTACATTCTTTTCAATATAATTTAGTAATATAGTAATGTGATTAACATAACATTAAAATTATACTATTTTTTTTAAAGTTATGACCATAACTAAAATGGAGTCAAATAAACAAATTGGAATATTTTTTAATAAAAAATTGCTAAATATGCTAAGGTGATAAATTTATTGTTTGGTGTAAAAGTATAATTGAAACTAAGTTTCATTTTTTATGAAACATTTATAAAAAGGAAATTAGATAGTAAAATATGCTTTCCAGTACTCTTTTTGTGAATAAGATCATAATACTTTTTTACTGCATGTTAATTTTAAATACTTTAAGCTAAATCATATACATTAAATACTAGTTAGAGAATAATAGGTTTATTAAAGGAGTTCTCTTTAGAACAAACTTTGAATATTTACTCAAAATTATAAAATTTGTTTTAAAAATAAATCTGAAAATGTATTAAAATCAAATAATCAAAATCTATTAATTAACAATTAATCAAATTATAGAGCAAAAAATGCAGACGTTGTACAAAGTTTGACTATAAAATATTCCAGATCTATATATATATATCAAACACACACAGTATAGTCTCAAAACTACTAAGTAAATTTCTGATATTTCTGCCAAATTCACAATGGATTTCTTCCACCCTTTCTTTGATTCACGTGTTCAAAAATTGGATAAAAAATATTTTGTTAAAATTTAAAAAATATTAATAAATGTTTACATATTTTTGTTAATTGATACTTAAAATTTGTGTGTTATATAACATAAATATAAATTATACATATTTATGCACTACAACAAAAATAATTCAATATAAATCAGTACAAAACTAAAAATAATTAAGAATTTCATTGGAAATTATTAAAAATCATACATATTACAGCATAAAATAACTGAGCAATCCAAATTGTAAATCTTTTAATTGTTCATGCTAGTTAAAAATTAGTTTGAACAATATTATAATAATGTACAAGAAACAGGAATTCTAAATTTTAATTCTAATATTGTATTTAAATTAATCTTACAATGAGATTATTTTAATTTGTAATTTTTTTAAAATTAGAAGTTAGAAATTAGTTTGGAAATTTATATTCATTTAAAACAAGACATTTAGAAAAATTTACATAAAATTTATTTCTTAACATGATATATTTCAAAAGCAAATAATTATCAATTAAAATTGTATAACACATGAATTTTATTAATTTTATCTAAATTTCATAAAAAAATTAAATAAAATAGGTAATTTAAAGATTTAACGAAATTTAGGTTATATAGAAATTATATATATTTAGATTATATAAAAATTAGAAATATAAATTATATCTAAGAAAAAAAATTATATTAAAAATAACAATTAAAAAAAAAAATCGGGAAATTTCATTTCATAATGGATATTTCCATTCAAAAAGATACAACACAACATGCAAGCAACAAGCGATAAAGTAGCACAAGTCACAAAAGGTTGACACTTGTAACTCAAGTGATGTTCACACTCTTGCGATAAAACTGCTTCAATGTGTGTGTACAGCACAGGGAGAATCAGTTTTTATGGCACAACCAGCTTGCCTGTCTGCTGTTGCTTCAATATGCAGCCTGCCTTAAATTAAAGAAATAGATTATTTTTGAAGAGTACATTGGACACATTTTTTGTAACACTCTTGCTTTGTCTTTCACCTTATATTAGCACATTTGTCGATATTTTTTTTATTTTCCTTCTCCATAAGCCTTGTTTTATAAACTGCCGCATAGCTAAAATGTTTTTAGAACAAGACAGCTGAAATCAAAACAAAATGAAGAAATGACACTAAACATGTGTAATATCATTCCAAGCAAAGAAGTTTGTTTTTGAATATAATTGGACAGAACTGGTTGTAGCTAAAGCACGTCAGCCAAGCTATAAAAACTTTCAGAATCATGTTATTTCATAAAATATATACAGCATCTCTTTTAAAACTTTATTGTAAGCTTTCTC
Source organism: Latrodectus geometricus (assembly GCA_026290005.1). NCBI lineage: Eukaryota > Metazoa > Arthropoda > Arachnida > Araneae > Theridiidae > Latrodectus > Latrodectus geometricus. Next base: position 128,233 of record JAPDSC010012266.1, on the reverse strand, counting down.
ATTAAGATAATTTTCCACCAGATTATCTGCAATGGTGTTTAATACACACAATGAAATTTGAAACTTTTTGGAACACATAATCTACAGATTACATGCTGCAAAATATAGTAGTTTTAAAAAAGCTACAAGTTAATTTCAGGAAACATTATGAATGTGAAATCAGTACAGGATTGACTAAATAAGACAGGAATAAAAAAGCTCTTTTAAAAAGCTAATTCTAAGAAAAATTAAAAAATATCAAAAATATGACAGATGATTAGTTTCAAGCTATTCTTTTAACAAGTCAAATTAATCTTTTTGGACCAGATAGAAATGAACACGAGACATTAAAAAGTATGTTGAAGAGAAATTTTACCTTGGCAATAGTAAAATATTCTCCATTTATTATGATATACAATTTCCAATTTCTCCAGGCAAATTAAGATACTAGAAGAACTCTTAATTTTTCAATAATAAATAATAAAACATTAGAGCATACTTTACTTTTTTAGATGTCAATAAGACATCTGACAGCAGAACAAAATTAAAGAATAATGTGAAAGAATGAAAAATTTTAATTAGTAAAAACTTTGGCCTGACTGACAATTTGCATTTGACAAGGTATTGACAAAGGCCTTGAACAAAGTTCACTGGAATTCACACATATTCCTTGTGCAGGGCCAATTCAATTTCAAACAGTAAGCATAGGAGAGGAAACTGATCATGGACATTGTTTTCTAAAATCCCACACAGGCATGATGATATTAAGATCAAGGGAATGAGGACACCAAGTTAGATGTTCTACTTAATCTTCAAGCTTATGAAACTATGCTTGAACATAGTGAGATGTGTGAACAGGAGTACAGTGAACTTAAAACAGAGAATGTTGCCTTGAAAAAGAGAGCCTAAAACATAGGGTGAAGATGATCTACGAGAATAGTTTGATTATGGTCGCTTGTGATTTTCCAACTCAAGACTAATGGAAGGCCCCAATCCACTGAAAGATATCATGTCCCACACCCTCCCCATGTTTCAAGGTTAAAACCAGACAGCCAACTGCTAGTGTTCACCAGACGAACACACGCCCAGTGGCCTGCAATAATATAAATGAGGATTCATTAGACCAGGTGACTTGTTCCAAAAGCAACTGTGACCAGTTAATGTGATCTCAGTACCAATGTAGTCCCTTCATAGGATTATGCAGAAAATAACGGTTTTGGAGTAGCTAGTCTGCCAATGATGTTCGTAGCATGAAACTCTAGTTGAATAGATTTCATGGATACATGATTTTGAAGGTGGGTATCCATTGCAGATGTTATCTGTGGTAGTGAAGTCTTGCGATTTCTACCATTAAAATTCTTCAAACTAGTATAATTTAATGTTTCACTAAGATCTTAGGAAATGTTTAGAAAGTGAATTGCGAATTTATCAATAGATAGTTCTGTACTTTTCTGTTTCAGAAAACTGTAAAACAATAGCAAGTTCAAAAACTGCTAACCTTATAATACATAATTTTTACTCTTTGCTACTGTTTCTTGCTTTTGATATTTCTTTTTGGCTTATCACAAATTTGGTTATTTGGGAATTGCTCAACATGCAATCAGCAGATTATTTATTCCAAACAAGATTTTGATTAAATAAAAATTAATATTCCATTGGCTATTTTTTATTTTGTGGAAAAATTTTGTTAACAAAAACCAAAAGGGAGCATTGTTGATAGTTCTAATAGCATTAAAAATAAATGGTGCAGGCATGATTATCTTTATACTGATAATGAGAAATAATTTTAGAAAATTCAAAGCCATTACATTTGAAATGAAAATCTTATTTAATAATGAAAGATTTTTATTAGAGACACATAACAAAATTTTTCTTTCCAAGCAGTAACATTTTGTTTATTTAAAAATTACAGAGTGAAACCCTTACATGATTTTTCTGTCAGGATAAGTGTCTTCTTTCATCACATGTAGATAACCCATTATAGATAAAAGTCTTTCTAGATAGTTATATGCAACAGAAATTCAAATGTCATATACTTTTAAGTTGTCAGACTGCCAATTGTAAAAATAATTTGGTTACATTTAAAATTCAGGTTATCAAAAGACTTAGATAATTGCTTTAATTATTTAGGTAATATGAATAATGAACTAATCTTTTATCATTAAAACAAATATCAAATTTCTCAATTAAAATATAAAATCTATATAAATGAAATTCTTATTGTTTATTAAATTTTTGTCTAAGGTTGAATAAAGATTGATTATATGGAATGAAATGAAACTGATAATGAAGATGGTTTCTAGCTAATTTAAAATAAAAGCTATACTTCATTTTGAAACTTGAATTACACAGTGTTTGTAATTAAGTTAAACGATAATTAACTTTGATTTGAACTCTGTGTAAAGTTGCATATACTGCCTCTTCCCAAAATAGCTTCCCATTATTAAATACCTGGCGCAGATGCTACACAATACTTTGGCAATTAAAAAATGTCATCAAGTTGACATGATTGTGACATCAGTTTCTAATATGTAAATTAAACCCAATTAATAATCGAAAACATAAATAAAGAAGTATTGTGAATTTTTTTCTTTAAAAAATAAATCCTTTTTACATTATCCTCATAAGGATTTTAACCCCTTACTTGCCAAGGAAAACTTACGAGATTCGCTTCCCAGTGCCACCGGTTTTCATACAGGCACACGCAGTTATGCGGTATATCGGTGGAAAAGAAGAGGCACCCTTTCCATTCTAATTGTTTACTTACACAAAACAAAAAGAAAAAAACACTGAAAGCAAAAGAATAAAAAGTTACGAACTACTCGAAAACAAACACAAATAATAACTGCAACATATAGAACAAAAGCAACAGCTTCCCCCGTTCCAAGAAATATTCCCCTCTCCAAATCACCCCTTCTTTGAAATAGATGTAACATCATCAAAACAGATCTTTTAAACAATGTCAAGGACATTTTATTGCATTCCAAAGCCATGGGTCTAGCTTTACTGATAGCAGAGCATAGCAGAGAAGCGTATTTCCGAAAGCGTATATATACGCCCGCGGCAGACAAGGGGTTAATGAAAATGCAGAGCTAAAAGAAATATTTTAAATTGTTACATGGTGTCTTATAAACCAGAATTGCTAAAATAGAAAGTAGTTGAACACCTTTAATACTCTCATATTTCAGATGCAATAATCTAGATTGCCAGATAAAAAACAAAAACTGCCAAATTCAACTATGTGCTGAAAGAATAATGTAGCATTAGTCCTGTATAATCCTTCCAGTAAACCTATAGAAAGAACCTGTAGATAAACTTATAACTAAAATTACATTTTAAATTTTTCCATTTTATTATAGTAAAGCAAAATTCTGATTCTTATAAAATATATTACATATTACCATATTCTGAACTATAATATAACAGTTGATTAGCCAAACTTATAAAGTAAATGTGAAAAAGTAAGATATTGTTTCTAAAGGACTGTGCAAGAGTTAAGCAATATTTTGTAACCTACTCTGGCAATACATCTTAATAAAATAACAATTTATACATAAGAGCTTCTATGAAATATCTTTCGATCATTCATAAATAAAATTATTCCTTTGTGATTATATTCCATTATCACATTAGCATATTTTTTTTAGTGTGCATATTATATGCATATTATAAATTTATCACATTACCATAATTTTGATTAGTGTAAATTAATGAAATGATTACAAAATTTTCTTAATATTTTTAAGTATGCTATCTTAATCTGGTACATCAATTTAGAAAATATTATATGAAATTAACTAAATTTTCATAATTGCAAATGTATTCATAATGATTTTAAATAATATATGTAAAACATTTCACTAATATGTGAAATGTTTGACTGTATATAAAAATATACTGTAAATTATAAAATAAGAACTGAAGTTAGAAAGTATTGTTTAGTACTTTGAAAATACCAATATACTATTGTATTTGCTTTTAGCATAAATATATGCTAAAAATAAATTGGTCAAGAAGATTGACTTATTACATACATTAGTTAATTCACTGATTTCAAAGGAAAATATTGACCACAACCAACTTTAGCAGTTTTATTTTAAATGTTTTTAGTTTTGTAGCTAATACATTCATTAAATAGCTGCTCTAATGGTCAGGTGTTTTAAATTATTTATGAGAAATCAAATAATCTTTTTAATGAGCAATTGTGCTCATTGGAGAGGACAAGACAAGTACCAGAACACTGAAGAAATTTTATATTAAAATTAAATGTGCAACTAAGGCATCCATAAAAGTTTATGACAATAAATCCTAACAGCAGTCTAGAAAGTTGATTATTGAATTAGAAATTTATTAAATGTTCAAAATTGCATCAACTGACTAAAACAATGCTTAAAAACATACTTATACTAATATAAAAATATATAAGATAATAAACATCTAACATAAGATCTCACAACTTACCTTGATCACATCTTTAGATTCTAAGAGATCTTTTAATCCGCCATCTTCAATTAACTGTGGACAAGAGAGTAAATCAAATAAAAATATATTTTCTTCCAACGTTGCAAACTGAAGAAGAGTCATAGGTCCAGATGGTCCCAAATTAACACCTTCACCATCAAACGAAATAATCCTATCCTTCTGAGACATAATGTATCTAACAACTGCATTAGATTCTTTTGTTTTTGTAACTATTTTAACTTTTTTCATCATTCTAATCAAGGAATTATCAATTTGTTCTTTGTTTACAATTGTGGAAGAATTACACATCTGACGATCTTTATAATCCATAGCAGAATTGTCAGCAACAGCTTTCATTATCTGACTTTTCAACCTTTGCTGAAAAGACTGAGGCTTATCTTGATAACGATTGCTACCACTATTTGGAGATGAATGGACAGAAGAAGTTGCAGTAGACTGATAATTAAGTACTGGAGGGGGAGAATTGCGAGCACTGACATTACTAGAAGTGACGGAAGAAATATTACATTTTCTTTCTACTACTGAAACAACATTTGATTGAACATGAAAAATCTGAGAACTCATCTTCAAAAATGCTAAAAGATCTTGAGGATTATTTACCATCTTAGACCACATATCTTTTGGAAACCATGCAGTCAGATGTGCAAACAGTTGACTTACAGGTAAAGGGCCTCTGTGTTTTAAAACACTTTCAAAAAAATTTGTTAACTGATTAGTTAGCTGAGGGTCTAATTGTTCCTCTTCAGGAACCTTGGTGATCAAAAGACTTTTATCATTATTTAAATTTTCTAGGACACTTTTTAAGACAACGTAATCATCTTTAACAACAAAGACATCATTATATTTTAAAAGAAATTCTTTAAATTCTTTACCGTGTTGACCAGATATATGTCGTATTTCTGGAGTCGCCTGAGACCTATGACCGAGTAAGCTTTTAATGGGAACTTCGGCATTTCCATAATGCTCTAATTTAGATCTAAAATACTCCACAGCTTCATGGGCATAATCACGTTTATTTTTACCACTAGTATCATCACTTTCGGACGTGTAGCAAGTCACACTCACTTGATCGTCGGTAATTGTAAATAAAGATGGATATTGCGACAAAAATTTCCTTAGACCTGACTGGCTTCCTCCAGCAATTTGTCGCATTTCTTTAGTAAAACCTTTTGTCCCAAACTGGCATGATAAATCATGCAATGTACGAGGTTGACCTTTATCAATTAGCCGATCCAAAAAGAACATTAGTGTCATATTTCTAATGTGATCGTAGTCCTTGCTGTCCATGATTAGTTATTATTGTGAAACATAATTTTGTTTTTGGCACAAAATTGAATATACATACTGCAAGTGCAGCCTGGAAGTCACACATTAAAAACATTACCACTTAAATGGCCATTTTGAATTAATAAAATCTCAGAACCAGAAGTTCAGGATATCAATATAATAAATATAAAAGTAAATAAAGATTCAATATAGAGACACATCTACTTTCCCATTACGAATGATAGTTCCTACTTGTGCCACGAGAAACGCTAAATTCGTTTTTCCATAAATAAATGGATATTTTAATTTTATTGATGCTACAATTCAGAACAACTTATAAAATTTTTACCTGGTTTACATATTTTTACTAAATTTGATTAATTAGACTAACAAGTTATTTCTTTCAATTAGAATATATACCAATTATTATTGTGGAACATGTAATTGTTTGGGTGTAGTTGCTAACTCAAGGATTACCAAATAGAAAGAAAACGTGGCTTTTCACTATTCAGGAGGAAATATCAGAGGAAAACACTTAGCAAACAATATTCGAAGTATAGAAACTCACCTTCTGGCTATCGAAACCAAAGTTTTACCTGGACTGAATTGTTGAGTTTACTACAATTTTCCTTTCACTACTTTTAAAACCTTCGAAGATACCCGACATTGGCGTCAAAGCGGAAGTCAATCATAAAGAGCTTGGCAAAACTTGTCTTCTCGCCATTAAAATAAACATATAGAGTTGTATATTTTTAAATTATTTGTTCTTGT